>JAIUZE010072034.1:0-16779 GCA_022085475.1 Heliosperma pusillum | reverse complement strand
TAGCAATTCATGATTTGACTACGATTCCGCTACATCCTTCCTCAAGTGGACTCATCTTGGACTTTGACTTTGTTTCTCAAAGGAAAACATCAACCCAAGTCAAAGGAAGACTAGCCCAAGCCCAATTACGTGTTACATTGACCAAGACCAAGGCATAGGATTCCGTGCCCACAGACGAAATTGGAAGAGACGGAAAAATCCATCAGGGTTACTGAAACAGGAGTGGAGCTCCATCATCACCAAGGCAAAAACTCAGCTAGCCAGGATTGCACCATTACAGCCAAAGGGTCCCAACCAACCCCCAACCAGACAAGCAAGACCCCCACGACAAAGGCATCAGGTATAACACTCCCCAAGCACCCCCATTACAGTCAAGAAGCAACAACAAGTCAAGCAAGCACAACCACAAGAAGGGTCACAAGAGCAGGGTCCAGTTTCCTGAAAAACAGCCAAGACCAGCCAGAGTATAAGTCAAATATCAAGCAGTACGAGTCCAACCAAGGGCTCCATCTTCTTTTCCCTTAAAGTTGAGGTCCTTAGCAAGAGAAAAGTCCAGGACAAGTTTTCTAAATAAGGTCTAGAAGTCCATCTAAAACAGCCTAGAAGAGTGAAGGTCATATGGAGGAGTCTGCTGGCACCAAGGCCAATATTTCTGTCCAAAGCTCCTTATTTTGTGTATGATCAACCTCAGGTGTAGTTAGTATGTTAGGAAGGTCGTATATGAAGCCTTTGTCAGCCCCAAACACAGCAAGAACAAGCCAAGCAAAGACTCCCCAAGACAGTTTGCAGACTTACCATTTCTGGAAAGAAACAAACCTACTTTTGCAGTCTTTCTTTTTCTCTGTTTTGCAGCCTGTTTTTGTTGTCCTCATTAGCTGACTTTGTAGTATGTTTTAGCAGTAAGATGTAAGGCTTTTAAGCCCTTAGATGTTCTTGTTTTTCAAAGGTCAAGATCTGTTGTAATTGCCTATAAAAGGCCCAAGTTGTAACCTAAAGAAGGAGACTTTGATTAATATATTTTCTGAACTTTGTTCAAGCAATTCTCAGCAAAAGCTAAGTGTTGTAGCATTCCTTAGTAAGCTTGTGTGCGAGCTAAGACTGCAGTGTTAGAACTCATTACTTGTGTGTCTTGAGTCCTTCACAACCTTTGTCACCTAAGCTTGTGTGCTAAGGTGCAAAGAACTATCTGAATTGCCTAGCCTAGTGCAGGTTGTTGGAGTCATTTCTGAGTGAGTTAAACTTGCATGTGAGAAGAGTACTAGCCTGAGTCTAAGTGACATTGAAATCACTCTTTCCTGAGAGGTTTCAGTTCAATTGGTTATCAGAGCTTTGGTTTGTGAGTTCATTTACCTACCTACATTAAAAACACAAAAACTACCCATGAGTGAAGAGAGATTAGCAGGGCTTGAAACCACAGTTCATGGCCTTGCTAGAACTGTTATGGAGGTTACAGCATCCTTCAATGAATTCTTAGATGGTCAGCTCAACAATGGTGGAAGAGGAGGCAGAGGACGAGGTAGAGGAGCACCTGTGCCACCTGTTGCAGCAAGAAGGAGGCAACACATGGAGCAAGAGGAGGCCTCAGATTCAGAGAACTCAGAGCAGGGCCTTCCTAGGCACCATGACAAAGACTTAAAGGTAGAAATCCCTGACTTTCTAGGTAGTATGAACCCTGATGACTTCCTAGACTGGTTAAGGTCAGTAGAAAGAGTCTTTGAGTTCAAGGGTTACACTGATAGAAGAGCCTTTAAGGTAGCCATCATGAAATTGAAAGGATATGCATCCTTGTGGTATGAAAATATGAAGGCTCAGAGGACTAGGGAGGGTAAGGATCCTATTAAATCTTGGGATAAACTGAAAAAGAAAATGAGGATTAAGTTTGTATCAAAAGACTACACTCAAGACATGTTTATCAGACTTACCCACCTGAAACAAGAAGGTAGACCTGTTGAGTCCTATTTGAGGGACTTTGAGCAACTCACACTACAATGTGAGATTACTGAAAAGCCTGAGCAGAAGATAGCTAGGTTTTTAGAGGGTCTTGATGAGAAGATAGCTAGCAGAGTAAGGTTGCAGCACCTTTACTCTTTTGAGGAAGCAGTGAGTCTAGCCTTGAGGATTGAGAAGCTAGGGAAGGGAAAACCAACACCTCCCAGGCCACAGACTAGACCTTCTTTCAAACCCTTCACTGGAGTAAGAATAGGAGAACCCTTGGTCCCAGCCAAGCCCTCAGTGTCAGACAAAGGCAAGGCCCCTGAGACAGACTTGAGAAAGACAGTATCCCTTAAGAAGTGCTTTAAATGTCAGGGCTTTGGGCATTTTGCTAAAGAATGCCCCTCTAAAAGGGCTTTGAGCAGTATGGATGTTGTAGAATGGGGTGAAGATGAGATCCTTGTATGTGAGGAGAGTTTGGAGGAGCATGAGGAAGAGCCTAGAGAGGAAATGATAGAACCAGATGCAGGCTTGAGTCTAGTAACCTGGAGGGTTATGCACACCCAACCTCAACCATTAGAGGATGATCAGAGGCAGCAAATATTCAGGACCAGATGCACTATAAGGGGAAGGGTTTGTAACATGATAATTGATGGGGGGAGCTGTACCAATGTGGCATCCACCACCTTAGTAGAGAAACTGTCCCTAACCACACAAGAACACCCCCACCCCTATAAACTAAGATGGCTGAACAAGGGAGTGGAAGTAAGAGTTGACAAGCAGTGTGTTGTGCCATTCTCTATTGGCAAGGGATATACTGATGAGGTCTTGTGTGATGTCCTACCTATGGATGCTTGCCACCTTCTGTTGGGCAGGCCCTGGGAGTTTGATAGAGACTCTGTACATCATGGGAGGGACAACACCTATGTTTTCAAGTTTGGTAACAAGAAGATCATACTAGCCCCTTTACCCCCCAATGTTAAAGGGAACATTGCCCCTGTCAATGACATTTCCAAAGAAGTCCTACTGCTGAGTGAAGCTGAGATGGTTCAAGAGCTTATGGGAGATGAAACTGTGTTCATCCTGCTAACCAAAGAGGTCCTACTTCCCCAAGGAAACATTCCAGCTAATGTTCAACAAGTACTGGAGGATTATGGGGATGTATTCCCTGCTGACTTGCCTAGTGGACTACCCCCTCTTAGAGGAATAGAGCATCATATTGATCTCATTCCTGGAGCAATGCTACCCAACAAACCTGCTTACAGAAGTGATCCAAAGGCCACTCAAGAACTACAAGCTCAGGTTGGTGACTTACTCAGCAAGGGTTTTGTGAGGGAGTCCCTCAGTCCCTGTGCAGTTCCTGCCTTGCTAGTTCCCAAGAAGGATGGGTCATGGAGAATGTGCATAGACAGCAGGGCCATCAACAACATTACCATCAAGTACAGGTTCCCTATACCAAGGTTGAATGATATCCTGGATGAGCTGAGTGGGGCTCAGGTCTTCTCCAAGATTGATCTAAGGCAGGGATATCACCAAGTAAGGATCAGGGCTGGGGATGAGTGGAAGACAGCCTTCAAGACCAAGCATGGGTTGTATGAATGGCTGGTCATGCCCTTTGGTTTATCTAATGCTCCAAGCACCTTTATGAGGTTGATGACTGAGGTTCTAAGGCCCTATCTAGGGAAGTTCATTGTTGTATACTTTGATGACATATTGGTCTACAGCCCCTCAACAGAAGAACACCTCCAACATCTGAGATTGTTATTTGAAGTCCTGAGGAAACACAAGTTGTTTGGCAAGATGGAAAAGTGTACATTCATGCAGGAAGAGGTGCAGTTTTTGGGGTTCATTATTTCCAAAGAAGGAGTGGCTGTTGATCAAGACAAGGTAAAGGCCATAAGGGAGTGGCAGGTCCCCAAAACTATAACTGAAGTGAGGAGCTTCCATGGACTGGCTTCCTTCTACAGAAGATTCATCAAAGGATTCAGTTCCATCATGGCCCCTTTAACTGAGTGCATGAAGAAAGGAGAGTTTAGGTGGAATGACAAGGCTGAGAGGTCCTTCAATATCATCAAAGACCTCTTGTGTGAGTCTCCCATACTTGTTCTCCCTGATTTTAACAAACTATTTGAAGTAGAATGTGATGCTAGTGGCATAGGCATTGGTGCTGTCCTAATGCAAGAGCAAAAACCTGTGGCCTACTTTAGTGAGAAGCTGAGTGGTGCTAAGCTCAACTACTCAACCTATGACAAAGAATTCTATGCCATAGTCAGAGCCTTGAACCATTGGGGTCACTACCTGAAGCCCAAACCCTTTGTATTACACTCTGACCACCAGGCACTCAAGTACATCAATGGGCAACATAAGTTGAATGCTAGGCATGCTAAGTGGGTGGAGTATTTGCAGTCCTTCTCATTCTCCAGTAAGTACATTGAGGGGAAAAACAATGTAGTGGCAGATGCTTTGTCAAGGAGAACCATGATGCTGACATACATGGAGCAAAGAGTGCTTGGGTTTGAGCACATGAAGGAGCTTTATAGGGAGGATCCTGATTTCAAAGAAGACTGGGTGGCAAGACTGGAGGGCACCACTAAGAATGGGAGTAGATACTCAGAGCAGGAAGGATTCTTGTTCCTAGGGAACAAACTCTGTATACCAAAGGGTCCTTATAGGGGGTTGTTAGTAAAAGAGGTTCACTCAAATGGTCTAGCTGGCCACTTTGGCATCCAGAAGACCTATGACATGCTGCAGGAACAATTCTATTGGCCAAGGATGTTGGGAGATGTTCAGGATGTGATAAGAAGGTGTAGTGCTTGCCAGAGGTCCAAGTCATTCTTTCAGGCTGGAGCATACACCCCCTTGCCAGTCCCAGACAAGCCTTGGGAGGATGTTAGTATGGACTTTATAGTGGCTCTTCCTAGAACTCAGAGGGGCAAGGACTCAGTCATGGTGGTTGTGGACAGATTTAGTAAGATGGCACACTTTGTTGCTTGCAAGAAAACTGAAGATGCCATGGGAGTTGCAGACTTGTATTTCAAGGAGATTGTGAAGCTCCATGGAGTACCAAGAACCATAGTATCTGACAGAGATACTAAGTTCATGAGTCACTTCTGGAGGACACTTTGGAAGCTTCTAAAGACAAGGCTCCTGTTCAGCACCTCTCATCATCCCCAAACTGATGGGCAGACAGAGGTAACAAACAAGACTCTGGGCAGGATTCTCAGGTGTATCATTTCAAGGTCTTTAAAGGATTGGGATTTGCAGCTGGCACAAGCAGAATTTGCTTTCAACAGAGCCCCTCCACCAGTACAGGTAAAAGTCCATTTGAAGTTGTTTATGGCACTAACCCCTTGATGCCAACAGAACTTGTACCAATGGCAAAGAAGGTGGTGCCCTATGATGCAAGGAACAGGGTAGAGCAGATGATGCAGATACATGCTAAGGTGAAACAGCAAATTGAGAAGACTAATGAGATGTATAAAGCCAGAGCAAAGGGTCCAAAGAAATCCAAAGAGTTCAAAGCAGGAGATCTAGTATGGTTGCACCTAAGGAAGGAGAGGTTTCCTGACAAAAGAAAGAACAAGCTAAGTCCAAGAGCAGAGGGTCCTTTTGAGGTCATGGAGAAGTTGGGGTCCAATGCATACAAAATTGACCTCCCAGGAGAGTATGGAGTACATGGAACATTCAATGTGGGTGATCTGAGCCCATACTATGGAGAGTCTGATGAAGAGAACAGTGAGGATTTGAGGGCAAATCCTTTTCAAGAAGGAGAGTTTGAAACAGGAGTGGAGCTCCATCATCACCAAGGCAAAAACTCAGCTAGCCAGGATTGCACCATTACAGCCAAAGGGTCCCAACCAACCCCCAACCAGACAAGCAAGACCCCCACGACAAAGGCACCAGGTATAACACTCCCCAAGCACCCCCATTACAGTCAAGAAGCAACAACAAGTCAAGCAAGCACAACCACAAGAAGGGTCACAAGAGCAGGGTCCAGTTTCCTGAAAAACAGCCAAGACCAGCCAGAGTATAAGTCAAATATCAAGCAGTACGAGTCCAACCAAGGGCTCCATCTTCTTTTCCCTTAAAGTTGAGGTCCTTAGCAAGAGAAAAGTCCAGGACAAGTTTTCTAAATAAGGTCTAGAAGTCCATCTAAAACAGCCTAGAAGAGTGAAGGTCATATGGAGGAGTCTGCTGGCACCAAGGCCAATATTTCTGTCCAAAGCTCCTTATTTTTGTGTATGATCAACCTCAGGTGTAGTTAGTATGTTAGGAAGGTCGTATATGAAGCCTTTGTCAGCCCCAAACACAGCAAGAACAAGCCAAGCAAAGACTCCCCAAGACAGTTTGCAGACTTACCATTTCTGGAAAAAAACAAACCTACTTTTGCAGTCTTTCTTTTTCTTCGTTTTGCAGTATGTTTTTGTTGTCCTCATTAGCTGACTTTGTAGTATGTTTTAGCAGTAAGATGTAAGGCTTTTAAGCCCTTAGATGTTCTTTTTTTTCAAAGGTCAAGATCTGTTGTAATTGCCTATAAAAGGCCCAAGTTGTAACCTAAAGAAGGAGACTTTGATTAATATATTTTCTGAACTTTGTTCAAGCAATTCTCAGCAAAAGCTAAGTGTTGTAGCATTCCTTAGTAAGCTTGTGTGCGAGCTAAGACTGCAGTGTTAGAACTCATTACTTGTGTGTCTTGAGTCCTTCACAACCTTTGTCACCTAAGCTTGTGTGCTAAGGTGCAAAGAACTATCTGAATTGCCTAGCCTAGTGCAGGTTGTTGGAGTCATTTCTGAGTGAGTTAAACTTGCATGTGAGAAGAGTACTAGTCTGAGTCTAAGTGACATTGAAATCACTCTTTTCCTGAGAGGTTTCAGTTCAGTTACATACCCGATCGGATTACCACATACCTGATCGGGTATGTTTGCTGATGAACATCTCTTGGCTCTTCTTCTACCAAGCTTTAATGGAGTGTTTTAAGGCTTTGTCTAGGGTATGAATTTGGACGAAATACAGCAGCCAAGCAGCCCTATAAAAGCCAAGGATCATTTCAAGAAGAAAACACAATTTAGAACAATAGAACACACAACAACTTAGTAAACAATAACACAATATTACATAGTTTACATCCTTCTTTCATATAAGTTTTAGTTTATAGTTTATGCAATCTTAGACTATTTTTACAGCAAGTTCCAAGTACTTCTCTAGTTTTCCTACAAGCATTTGTCGTTATATTGAGTTGGATATTTGTTCTTTGCTTTCTTTCTTACATAATCGTACTCCAATCTCGGTAATTTTCTATCCTTTACTTATGCAATTTCCGACATCATGAATTATAATCTCATTAGTCTTATTCTCATATTATTGCCGTTAGGAAATCCACATAAAAGTAATCTAGTTGAAACCAAAATATCGTTTAGTATGTCATATTGTATTTTGCCTAATCATATAATCATGAAATTCATCATTAGAATCATTACTAGTATAATCACCTTAATCATTATAGCACTTTTATTTCATAGTTTAATTTCCTACATTTTTTTTCTCTTAATTTATTTAATCACATAAATTAAATATTATATTGTAAGATTATCATTTTGTAAATACAATAAATAGAATCAATATTGAAATGATTTACTAGTTAAAATGAATTAGAAGAAGAATCGATACCAATAGAACCACCTAGTTTGTTTCTTCCTTTGGTCGTGTCAAATTCTATTACTTTGTTTAGTGGCCATAAGCAATTGTTTGTATTAGTCATTTTCCGTCTTAGAAACGAGAGTTGGGATGGGAATTAGGACTATCAATAGGGGTTTAGTGACCTAACCAGACTGAGAGGACGTTAGGACCCATTAAAAAGTCGGTACGAATCCGAGAGGAATATACCGCTACAAGGCTTAGACAATCGTAGTAATTCTAATGTTGGTATCAATAAAGCTTCTAAATCAATTGACATGAATTTCTAATTCTCTATATCAATTTGATTAGATAGTTTATTTTACTGTTGTTTAGTTAGTTTATTTTACCGTTATTTTATTTCCGTACTTAGATAGTTTACTTTATTGTCATTAGCTAGTTTATTAGTTTAGTTAGGTACCTTTTTAATATTGTCATTTTAATTATCGTCCTTAGTTAGATTTAATTATCGTCACCTTTCTTTCCGTCAATTAGATTAGATTTATTTTTATTGCAATTTCCATACTCGTCATTTAAATATCGTTATTACATACTTGCCATTTTATTTTATATTAGTAGTTTAGACAACCACCCTAAATAAATCGAACTTAAATGAAAATCACTCCATAGCAATTCATAGTTAACAAGTACTCCCTGAGGATCGACCCCTACTTCCCTACTTACATTCTTTATGTTGTTAGCCTAAGTGTGGGTAATTATCTTTGCATCGGGCTCGCGGCAAGTCCGGTCACTCAACGGAAGTATTCGCGATCGTAACCGCATGTGTTCCGGGCTTAAGATAAATATTAAAATAATATTATCGACCGAGAATTCTAATGTAGAATCGATTAAAGAGTTAATCCACCGAATTATATTAATAAGGGATGAATCGGCTTACCGTGCCCAAGTTGATATGAATTTGGATCTCGGAATCATTTATGATAGTTGGGTAGAGGTCACTATATAAATGCTTAACCTGTTTAAAATGTTTGCAAGTTTAAAACGATAATTGTTAATTATTTCCTCCATCTCCATTTAGTAGTTTCATTTTACCGCAATGGATACATCTTATTCTACCGTACCTATCACCATTGATTCATATCACAAATCATTTGGTGAAATTTGCGCTCTAAATAATCTTGATACGACTAGAGAACTTCATTGTGAATAGGTTTTGACGGGAATCTCAACTTTGTTACCTCCTCCAAACCCCCTTTGCCAAATCTTTTGGTGAAAGAGTCTTGGGAAGACAATCTCACCAAGAAGATGCTAAAAGTCCATAGACCCTAATTAGACTCCTCTAATTATTTACTAATTAACTTATTAATTTAGTATTTAATGATCTATGTAACATGCATGCAAATATAAAGGCATTATAAATAAAAGATTATAAATTTCCTCACATTGAAATGGAAGTAAGAACAATAACTTGTTATTGTCTTAGGAATTTCTACCAAGCTTGGAATGATCCTCCAAAACCCAAATCTTCAAAATAGAAGATCCCATTGTAGTAGCACCCAAGATGATACCAAAAGTTCTAATAATATTAACTAGATATTATAATATCTAACCCTTGTATAATAATACTTTTGTGTTACTACTCCTTAGTGAACACCAAGAAAATAGTACTAACAATTAGTAGTTTACTAGTATTATTTTTAGAGAGATGTAGAGAGATATATTAGGTTTTGAATATGTTTTGCACAAGTTGAATAAAATGAACAACAATTGCTCATTTTATGAGCAAAAGTGCCGGTGACATAGAGTGTTGGTGAGGTTGAGTGTTTCTTTTCCTTGCATGCTTAATCATTACAACTTGGTAAGATAAAAAGCAAGTTTAGAAAAGAACAAAGTGTGTTTTATTGGCAAGACAAAAAGGAATCAAATCATTTCCTTTTGTTCACCCTAAAACCGGTGCACTTGTGACAAAATGGGTCCATTTTGATTTTTGATATTTGTCCCACAAATACTTATAATCATGTGCTTAATTATCTAATATAATTAAGTGTTACTTTGATCATATAACAATTATATGACTTAAATTAATAATCATTATACACTCAACTATTAAGTGATATTTTACCATTATATCAATATATAATGGGTCCCACAAAGTCCAGTTAATTTATTTTACAAATCTTTGTAAAGATAAATAACTAATAACCTCTACCTCAAAATATATGCACAACCTCAACTAATTTAGTGAATTAACGATTAATTACTAAATTAAATCTTGTTTAATTATATTAAAATAAGACGTAAAATTTATTTAGTCAGTAATCGTATAATTGACTAATAAACTTAAACTGTATGAGTTCTCAACTCAATTTCTAATAAATAACTCTCGTAATCAAACATATATCAAATATATATATAAAGGGCTAATTAAACTGTATCGCATACAAATAAATAGTTTTCTATTTGGGTCTCATCCTTTAGGTGTGACCGAAAGGGGTCAGTTGATCACCGCCGTAATACGACAATAACGACTAACTCTAGTCAGCTGATCGTTATTGATTTACGTTAATCAACTGACGTGGAGTATCAATATACTAGTTATCCCACGAATATTCCAAAATGAGATTTATTATATTAATGCACTATTGTTGAGGATATTTACTCCAACAATCTCCCACTTGTACGATACAAGTTATGCATGTAGCCATACTATTGCAGAGAACTCCTTCTCCAACAATATCTCCCACTTGTCTCGACAAGTTGCGTGCTACCAATTCTCTTGTCACTTTGTGTCACATCATCCCACGCATCGCAAGGTGTCTTTCAGGTCGCACTTGCGATTGAAAAATATAAATAGAGTGGTTTCTCAATTTGGGAGAGTAACTGTCTGACCGGAAAATCTACCAGAGATCTCTTCCGATCGTGGCCACGCATTTCCAGTCACTACTCCTCGAGTGGCCCGAAGATGTTAATACCCAACGTGGGTGGACAATTCCTGTTGACCCAACTTACACTGTATAATGCAGATCACCATGACCCAGAAGATGCCCATCAGCCTCCTATCACGGCACGACCTAGAACAAAAACCAAGGTCAATCGAAAACTACACCAACTCAGGTAAATGGTCGCCAGTCTAAAGAATCGACTCATAGGAATAATATAGAAATCCCTCCCACGACCAGGCCTCAATAATTTTGATAAGGGATCCTATAAAGGTCACTGTCCGATGGAGTGTCATACAGTCTGCCTATGTAAACGACCAGTCATCTCCATGACTCCATGGCGCAGAACTGGCCATCGATCGACTTACAATCTAGTCACTTACGAGATGTCACCTCATATGAGTGACTAGGGACAATAGTACTAAGTTTATCTTGTTCACTTGAATTGTGTTCAACTTTTCATAAAACCAATTCAGATAAAACAAAGTATTCAAATTTAGTCAAACTAAAATAAAAAGTTCATATAAAACTCGAACAATGAATGCAATTATCATATATGAAACATTGATACAATATTCAATTATTACATATCATATAATCTAGAGGAATTCAGGTACTCGTCTTAATCCCATTGCGACGACATGCCCATTATGCTTAGCCTTAGAAAGAGGCTTGGTTAGAGGATCAACGATGTTATCGTCTGTCCCAACCTTACATACATCAATTTCCTTCCTCTCCACATAATCTCTAATTACATGGTATTTCCTAAGTACATGTCTAGACTTGTTACTAGACTTGGGTTCCTTTGCTTGAAAGATAGCCCCACTGTTATCACAATACATCGTGATTGGATCAGCGGTGGTGGGGACTACCCCTAGTCCTTCCATGAATTGTCGAATCCACACACCTTCCTTAGCAGCCTCTGATGCTGCAAGGTACTCAGCTTCTGTTGTAGAATCCGCAGTGACGCTTTGCTTGAAGCTTTTCCAGCAAACCGCTCCTCCATTCAACATAAAGACATAGCCGGATTGGGATTTCAAATCATCCATATCAGTTTGGAAACTAGCGTCCGTGTAACCTTTTACACGCAACTCAGTTTCTCCTCCAAACACCAAGAACGAATCTTTAGTTCTTCGTAAGTACTTAAGTACATTCTTGACGGCTATCCAGTGACTCTCACCTGGATTGGCTTGATAACGACTCGTCATGCTCAAAGCATATGCAACGACGGGACGAGTGCACATCATAGCATACATGATTGATCCAACTGCATAAGCATAAGGAATCAATTTCATGCGTTCCATCTCTTCGGTGACGGTAGGACTCTGCGATTTACTCAGAGTGATACCATGACCTTAGGGAAGAAAGCCTCTCTTAGAGTCTTTCATTTTGAACTGATCAAGAATCTTATCTATATAATCTTCTTGACTTAATGCTAGTATCCGGATACCCAAAATGCGTTGTGCTTCTCCCAAATCCTTCATCTGGAAATGTTTCCCTAGCCACTCCTTTGTAGAGTAAGCATTGGTATATCATTCCCAATGAGAAGTATGTCATCCACATACAAAATAAGGAAAGTAACTTTGCTCCCACTAAACTTCACGTATAAACATGGCTCCTCGACACTTCGTGTAAAACCATTTTGTTTGATAACATGATCGAAGCGATGATTCCAACTCCTGGATGCTTGCTTAAGACCATAAATGGATTTCTTAAGTTTGCACACCTTCTTAGGGTTGGATTTATCCACAAAACCTTCAGGTTGTGTCATGTACACTTCCTCTTCTAGAAACCCATTCAAGAAGGCGGTTTTGACATCCATTTGCCAAATTTCATAGTTATGAAAAGCGGAGACCGCTAAGAGAATCCTTATGGATCGAAGCATAGCAACTGGGGCAAAGGTTTCATCATAGTGTAAACCATGAACTTGAGTGAAGCCTTTTGCCACCAATCTAGCTTTGTAGACATTATTATGTCCATCTATGCCGATTTTGATCTTGTAGATCCACTTGCACTGAAGAGGTCGTACCTTCTCAGGTAAGTCTACCAAGTCCCATACTTGATTTTCGCGCATAGAATCCATTACGGATTGCATGGCCTCGAGCCAATGCGTGGAGTCGGGACTAGAAACGGCCAACTTGTAGGTGGTCGGTTCATCACTTTCAAAAAGTAACAAAACTCCATCTTCCTCGATACATCCGAGGTAACGGTCAGGTTGATGAACAATTCTACTTGACCTTCTAGGGACAACAACCGTTTCAGACGAGGAGGGAACATTTTCCTCTACTTCATTCTCGGTTTGTGGCTCTTCAACTTCATCAAGTTCAAACTTTCTCCCACTCTGTCTATTAGAAATAATATCGTTTTCTAAAAAGACAGCATCACGAGACACAAACACTTTGTCCTCGTTACGGTTGTAGAAGTAATAACCACGTGTTTCCTTAGGATACCCTACAAAAAGACATTTGTTGGATCTGGGTGCGAGTTTGTCGTTAGACTTGTCATGAATATATGCCTCGCAACCCCAAATCCTCATAAATGATAAATAAGGAGCCTTTCCTTTCCATATCTCATATGGAGTCTTATCTGCCGCTTTAGTTGGGCTACGATTTAGTGAAAAAATTGCGGTTAAGATAGCAAATCCCCAAAATGAATTAGGAAGCTCTGTAAGACTCATCATTGACCGAACCATATCTAATAAAGTTCTGTTTCTCCTTTCGGACACACCATTTAGTTGGGGTGTTCCAGGAGGAGTCCATTGTGATACTATGCCACAATCTTTTAGATGTGAATCAAATTCATTATTTAGATATTCACCACCATGATCAGATCGTAGGGTTTTAATCTTCTTATTCAATTGGTTTTCTACTTCATGTTGAAACTCTTTGAACTTTTCAAAAGCTTCACTCTTATGCCTCATTAAGTAGACATATCCATATCTACTCAAATCGTCGGTAAAGGTAATGAAATAGTTATAACCACCTCTAGCTTGGAGAGTCATTAGGCCACATACATCCGTATGTACAAGGCCTAATACCTCACTTGCTTGTGTTCCTTTTCCCGTAAAAGGAACACGAGTCATCTTGCCTAAAAGACAAGATTCACACACACCATAAGATTCATAATCAAATGGTTTGAGAAGCTTCGTTGAAACAGGTCTCTTTATGCGTCGTTCGTTTATATGACCTAAACGACAATGCCAAAGGTATGATTGATTAGGTTCACCTAATTTGAGCTTCTTGCTTTCTATATGATATATTTCATTACTTGTTGCTAAATTACTTGCTAAATTAGTTGCTAAATTACTTGTTAATTTAGTATTTAATGATCTATGTAACATGCATGCAAATATAAAGACATTTATATAAAAGAAGAAATTTCCTCACATTGATATGGAAAATATAAGGGCACAACAAGAACTCCTTCTTGTTGTTCTTGAGCTACAAATATGGATGAACACAAAAAATCTCCAAAGTAGAAGATCTCCTCTAAGTTGCACCAAGATAAACCCAAATAATCTACCCTTATTATTAACTAGATAATAAGATAGATATTATACTACTAATATTATGACTATATTACTACACTAGTAATACTTAGTAAATATTAGTATTTGAGAGTTTTAGTGAGAGGAAGAATTTTAGAAAGAAGTATAACAATTGCACAAAATGAAGTGGTAGTAAAATGAACAACATTTGTTCATTATAAAGGCCATGAGGCCGGACCACCTTGTCCAAAGATGGACTATTATTTTGTTTAATTTGATCACATGCATTAGAGTGGAGTGTTGTAGTACATGTGATGATTATTTCTACTTGTTATGTCACTTTCAATTAGTAACCAAAGAGTGTAAACAAGAACAAAAATCATCACCTTTGTAACTACATCATAACCGGCCACAATGGTCTAGTTAGGTCCATTTTGATTTTTGATATTTGTCTCACAAATACTTATTGATCATATGGTTAATTATCTTGTATAATTAAGTGTTAATTTGATCATATAACAATTATATGACTCAATTAAATAAATAATATATACTTAACATTTTAAGTAATATTTTTGTGGACACCCTCAAATTTGCGGAAAGAAAAAAATATTTAAATAAATAAACAAAGGTGTCATAAATAAAAAGGTTCATTACAAAACGGAAATAATATTATACAAAAGAAATATACAAGACGGGAGACATATCTCCCGTATAAATACGGAAATAAAAGAGTGTATAATAATATACAATCTAAGAACCGAAGATAGGTCCAAGGTAAATACGTCGCTCGCTAGCTCGTCAATGTACCCAAAGTATGCATCACCACCTGTTCGACCGCATTAAATATAAACACTGAAGCCACAGTCAGTGGGGAGTAACTCCGAGTTCTCCCAGCCACGAAATGTCAAGTTTAATAAAACATGAATAACATAAAAGCAATGTATATGGACAATACAAAACTTTAACATATATGATATGCTTTTCATGTTATGAAACAGATAACTAACAATTAACCTAGCATGTGAAAGCTATCATGTGAAACCGATAATAAACTATAACTCAAGGTAGGGAAGCTGGTATGCTAGCTCAGAGGGTCCTCTCAGAAACATGGCCGTGATACACTCAAACCCTAATCAACACGTAATCATGTGAATCAGTTAACAATCGGTAATCCAAACTCTATCAATCTTAGCCGGCTTGCATCTCACCTTCTAAAACTCATAAAATCATACAAACATGAAAGACAAATACTTCTACAAACAGGCATAAGTTCTCAGGACAGTCAATAGACGACTTCTGTAACTCGAGGCTATACCACAAGGTAGGAAAACATCCTAGCCCTAGACTGATCAGACCTAGCGACAACAGCTAACCCATTCCCTGTCTCATTACATAACCGTACATGAGAAACTCTGATAGGCGACCCCCTAAGCAGAGATGGCTAGTACTTAAGCTGGCTCCCTTCCCAAAGCGGAACTCTTAGGACGCCATGCCCCCGGCTTGGTATCAAAAGGCCCAAGCCAGTGACACAAAAGCTATTAACCATGAACTATATACTCGTTAAAGACAGTAAGGCCTATCGATGTCATGGTCCAAGATACTCATTTAGAATTAGAATGGTCAAGACGCCATACACTCATAATTCTCTATGGGTACTTAGTCAACACGACACCAACCATATAAATAAACAGTCACGGAAACCATTTCCTAACATGTGACTAATTGCATATAAATCATAATCAAATAACATATCGCCTCATATCTACTAAGGCTAATTCATTAATTAAATACAACCTTACTTGAAGACAAATCCCCGACCCGAGTTCCGCGACGGGTCATCAGTCAAACCGGGGCTGACTAGATCTTAGTTTGACCAAACCCGTTTGGTCAAACCGGCTAGAAACAGAGTCTTAGCCATCGAGGCTTGAACATAAGAAATCAACATATTCCTTACATGTTACTTTATTAAAACTTCTAACATGTGAATTATTATATCATACCCAAACCCGCTTGACTTAAAGGTTATCAAATTAAACTACGATCTCGTCTTATAATTTCTAACATATGAGAAATAATAATTTTATGAAAAACCTTTTTAATTAAATATTTTACTTATTAATATTTCCCACTTGCTAAATATTACAAAACACAATAAAATGACAATAACTCAAAAACCGTCACAAGTCCCAAAGTGGGACCCACGGGCTGATTTGGGCTGACTTGACACGGGCCTGGATTGGGCCCCACGGGCTGGTTGGGCTGTTTGGGCTGTTTTAATTGTTTTTACTAAAAACCGTTTCCTAATATTTCCCGCATGCTTAACATATTTAAAACCCGTCAAAACAACAATTAAACAATCAAACATCGACACAACCCAAAGACCAAAACCCGGACCCACCATGAACCAGCCCAGACCGGCCTGGACCGGGCCTGAACCGGCCTGAACCGGCCTGGTTTGGGTCCGGTTTAGGCTGATTTTTCCAGCCCTTTACACGGTTCTCACAACTCCAAAATCCAAATTAATTCTAACATGTTTTAATTATCAAACACCCATTTTAACAACCAATTTAACCATCCAACATACAAAAATCATCATCATGAAGAAATCATAAAAATATAACAAGAACACTAACATATTTATAAATTCCTACAACATAATAAAATTAACAACTTATCATGGTACTAACTAAAAATCATAAAATCATAATAATATGAACACAAACTAAAGATGAACCAAAAACTAAAGAAAACAAAAGCTATGTAACATATATAGGCGGTAATAGG
>JAIUZE010072033.1:0-15596 GCA_022085475.1 Heliosperma pusillum | reverse complement strand
TACTACAGTTAACTCCACCTGGAACACCACAATTGAATGGGGTGTCCGAACGGAGAAATCGAACATTACTTGATATGGTTCGATCCATGATGAGTCACACGGTTGTGCCTGACTCATTATGGGGATATGCTCTTTTGTCAGCTGCTCTAATACTTAACCAAAGTCCGTCTAAAGCTGTTGACAAGACTCCATATGAATTATGGAAGGGAACAGTCCCTAACTTGTCCTTTATTCGGGTTTGGGGCTGCGAGGCTTATGTCAAGTGGAGACCTGACGATAAGCTCGGCCCACGATCGGTCAAGACATACTTTATTGGTTATCCAAAAGGGATGTTTGGTCAGTACTTTTACTCGCCTACCGAACATCGAGTTTTTGTTGCGGCTAGTGCGACGTTCTTAGAGAAAGAATTTCTCGAGAATAGGACAAGTAATGGAACCTTCGAACTGTCGGAGATTCAAGAACCAACAACCGAGCCACCAATGGAGGAAACTGTTCCTTCATCATCAGCTGCGGTTAATATTCCTTTGGAACCTAGGAGGTCGGGTAGACACTCTATTCCTCCAGACAGATACATTGGTATGGTCGAGGAGAATGAGAGTGATGACGTTTTACTCCTAGAGAGTAACAAACCCGCTACCTATAAAGGTGCCATGACCTGTTCCGACTCTAAGCTATGGCTTGAAGCCATGCAATCTGAGATGGACTCTATATATGAGAATAACGTATGGGATCTGGTTGACTTACCTGATAAGGTTCGGCCTCTTCAGTGCAAATGACTTTATGAAATAAAGCATTCTGTAGAAGGACAACCAGATACCTACAAGGCACGACTAGTGGCAAAGGGTTTCACTCAAGTGCAAGGATTGCACTATGATGAAATTTTTGCACCCGTAGTTATGCTGCGTTCCATTCGGATAATCTTAGCGATTGCCGCCTTTCATGACTATGAAATCTGGCAAATGGACGTGAAAACCGCCTTCTTAAACGGTTATTTGGAGGAGGAGTTGTACATGGTACAACCCGAAGGTTTCATTGATCCTAAACATCCTAAGAAGGTTTGCAAGCTTAAGCGTTCCATCTATGGACTTAAGCAGGCTTCTCGGAGTTGGAATCATCGTTTCGACCACGTGATAAAAGAGAATGGATTTACTCGATCGGTCGAGGAACCATGCTTATATATCAAGTCGAGTGGGAGCAAGATTGTCTTCCTAATATTGTATGTCCATGACATACTCTTGATTGGGAATGACATACCTCTCTTAAATTCGGTAAAAGTTTGGTTAAAGAACCATTTCCAGATGAAAGATCTGGGCCAGGCACAAAGAATTTTGGGGATCCGTATCTACCGAGATAGATCACGACGGATGTTATCCCTCAGTCAGGAGTCTTATATAGATAAGATTTTTGAGAGGTTCAGCATGACCAACTCCAAGAAGGGGAACCTTCCAATGGTCTCTGGGATGCAGTTGAGTAAAGCTCAGGCACCACAGACATTGGAAGAGGTCGAGCGCATGAGTCGGATTCCTTATGCATCAGCTATAGGATCGATCATGTATGCCATGATATGCACACGTCCAGACGTGGCATATGCATTGAGTATGACAAGTCGTTACCAAGGCAACCCAGGTGAAACACACTGGATAGCTGTTAAGAATATCCTTAAGTACCTACGGAGGACTAAGGATTGGGTATTGACTTATGGAGGTGACACTGAGCTATGCGCAATCGGTTACGCAGATGCTAGCTTCCAAACGGATCGAGATGACTCGAAATCTCAGTCTGGATTCGTTTTTACTCTTAATGGCGTTGCGGTCAGCTGGAAAAGCTCCAAACAAACTGTTATAGCAGATTCTACGATTGAATCCGAGTACTATGCTGCTTCAGAGGCTGCGAAGGAAGCTATATGGATGCGTCAATTCTTACAAGGACTAACTGTAGTTCCTAGTTCGGCTGACCCGATCACCATCTATTGTGATAATAGTGGTGCCATCTTCCAGGCTAAGGAGCCTAAGTCCAGCAACAAGTCTAGACATGTACAACGGAAGGCTCACATGATCCGAGATTACGTGGAGCAAAGGGAGATAGTGATAGACAAGATTGCTACGGATGATAACGTAGCAGATCCTCTCACTAAACCATTGAGATATGATAAACATGAAGGGCACGTTATTTCCATGGGAATCAAACGTGTTCCTGAGTTGTATTAGTTGTTTTATATGGATTAGACACCTGTATCTTTTTCATAAAACTATCTATGAAATCATCGTATTGTTTTATATTTTGTTTTTCATGTGGGTTGTACTGACAACAGTGAACACCACAAAGTGAACTGAATTACATTATATTTGTTTTGGTCCGTAATCGCCTACATGAGCTGATAACTCTGGCAATTATTCTGTGAAGTCGATTGATGGTGGGTTCAACGAGCCATAAGTCAAACAGTTGACTGATCGATCACATATGCGAGTTATAATGATACCTCGCAGGACAATTTTGTGACAACGTTATGGATTCCTAAATGTTTCAGAACATTAGGTGCCAGGTCGTGGATAGGACATCCATAGTGTTCCTAGAGTCGATTCTTTTGACTATCGACTGTCTCTTGAGATAAAGGCAGTTTTTGGGTGACTTTGGTTTCTTTCTCATGGTCGACCGTAACAGGAGGCTAAGTAGATTTTCACTGGGTCATTTCATACTGCGCTTGTATCTGCAAGATTCGAGTTGAAGAAAATATCCAACATTTATCAGGATATGATATTTCTCAGGGCCACTCGAGGAGCTGTAACTGAAATGCATGGCCATGCTCGAATGAAGATTCGTTTATCAGTTAAGTTACTCTCTAGTCGGGGAAACCACTCTTGATACTGATCACTTGTAAACTATGACCTTTGTGAATACGGACTTTGCAAATTGGTTTACATTGAGTGGGAGAAATTTATTATGGATATGAGAATCGGTTATCGCAAATACACTTGTACGGACAAGTGGGAGATTGTTGGAGCCAGTGTCCTCCACAGTTAGTGCAATAACATAAATAAATCTCTGTAGGTTCACAGGGTATACTTTGTATAATAATCAGTTGATTAATGTTTATCAATAACGGTTGGCTTGCTAGATAAGTTTGACGTTATTGTCATACAGATGGCGGTGATCAACTGGTCCCTAAAAGTCACACCTATAGGATGTGTTTGAGAGATGTGATTATTTGAGAAAATAATCATATTGATACCCTATTATATGACTAAAAGGTTAGTCCGTGTATTTGACTAAAAGGTTAGTCAATGTGATGATGAGACGATATTTAATAATGATTAAATCAAGTTAGCGGAGACGATTAACTGTAACTCGTAAAATTGATATAAAGGTATATTTAATTATAGTATATAATGTAAGCTAATTAAACGTAAACGTTAGAATTAATTGGCAGTGAGAAATATACGGATATTTATAATTAATGATGTATTATAATGTCGGTCCATATATAAACGACGATTATAATATATTACATTATATTGGAAGCTAAAATGAACAAAAACGAATGTATTCAGATACACTCGGGTTTTCAGGTCAATGGTAGTTAGTTTGAGGAGACATAAAAATCCCCTCATATAAAACCTACCAACCAGCCGTGAGTGATAAGGGGGTGAGCAGTAGAATTTTCTAACCTAATTGCTCTCATTCTCTCACACTGCCTCCATCTCATCTTAAGATCACACAACAGACAAAATTTAACTGTAACTTTTGACAAAACTCAAAAACCTTCTTCTCAACAGTGAGATAGTGTAAAAGGTTTACTTTCTAGCAAAAGAAAAGGGTATTTCTCGGAGCATCTTGGGTGCAACGATTAGGAGGATATCTACTTTGATATCTCTGTTCTTTACGCCAATTGCTAGGACCGGAGTTAATTTGTTTTCTCTATATTTTATATCGTTCATATTAATGTTGCAATTTCATCCTTCTATAATTTTGTATAATCCTAAAATTTAAGGGATGTAAAACTGTATTTCCCTCAGAACCTGTATATGCATTGGTTACCAATGATTCTCAAGGAGGTGATGAAACAAGTATGAAAGAAGGACCTATGAAAGACTTGTTACATAAATTCAAGGACGTATTTCCCGAGGACTTACCACCTGGTTTGCCTCCGTTTCGAGGGATCGAACACCAAATCGATCTTATTCCAGGGGCTGCCCTCCCTAATAAGGCGGCCTATAGGAGTAATCCCGAGGAGACCAAGGAACTGCAAAGACAAATTGATGAACTAATGAGGAGAGGTTATGTTCGGGAAAGTCTTAGTCCATGTGCGGTACCGGCATTACTTGTACCAAAGAAAGACGGGACTTGGAGAATGTGCATCGACAGTAGAGCCGTAAACAACATTACCATCAAGTATCGATTTACAATTCCTAGGCTTGATGATATGTTGGATGAGCTACATGGATCCATATTGTTCTCAAAAATTGATCTACGAAGTGGATACCATCAGATTCGAATGAGAGAAGGTGACGAATGGAAGACGGCATTTAAAACCAAACACGGATTATATGAATGGACCGTAATGCCATTCGGTCTTACCAATGCTCCAAGCACCTTTATGAGGTTGATGAACGAAGTGCTTAAGCCATTCTTGGGCAGGTTCGTTGTTGTTTATTTGGATGACATTCTTATATATAGTAAAAGCCTGGAAGATCACCTTGTTCATCTTAGGCGAGTATTCGAAACCCTTAGAGCACAAAAACTCTATGGGAAGATGGAGAAGTGTTCATTCTTGGTTGATAGTGTGGTGTTTCTTGGTTATGTGGTCTCAAAAGAAAGAGTTTCTGTTGATCAAACTAAAATCGAAGCAATCAAGTCTTGGCCGAGTCCTAAAACTGTAAGTGAGGTGAGATCTTTTCATGGCCTTGCTTCGTTTTATCGAAGGTTTATTCGAGACTTTAGCACCGTAACTAGCCCTATCACCGAGTGCTTAAAGAAGGGAATGTTTGTTTGGAGTGAGACAGCCCAAAGGGCGTTTGAAGAGATCAAGAAAAGACTATGTGAGGCTCCTGTTCTAGCCTTACCCGATTTCACACAACCTTTCGAAGTTGAATGCGACGCAAGCGGTGTTGGGATTGGTGCCGTGCTTATACAAGGGAAACGCCCCATTGCTTACTTTTCTGAAAAGTTGGGAGGTGCAAGACTAAACTATTCAACTTACGATAAGTAGTTCTATGCTATCGTAAGGGCTCTTGATCATTGGAGCCATTATCTTCGTCCGAGTCACTTTATATTGCATTCGGATCACGAATCGTTAAAGTATATTAATGGACAACAAAAGTTAAACCCGAGACATGCAAAGTGGGTTGAGTTCTTACAATCATTTCATTTTTCGTCTAAGTACAAGGATGGCAAAAGTAACGTTGTTGCAGATGCTTTATCTCGACGTTATGCTTTATTGTCTACTCTTGAGGTTCGATTACTTGGGTTTGAAACTTTGAAAGATTACTATGAAGATGATGGTGATTTTGGCGAGATCTTCACGAATTGCAAGGCTGCTTCGTTCAAGGACTTTGTACTACAAGACGGATTTCTATTTCGAGGTAATTGTCTTTGTTTACCTAAGCATTCGATTCGTGAATTGTTTGTTAGAGAGGCACATGGAGGGAGTTTGGCAGGTCACTTTGGAATTCAAAAGACCTTAGAGGTATTGAAGGAACATTTTTATTGGCCTAGAATGCAAGGAGATGTGCATAATATTGTGAGCAAGTGTGTCACTTGTCGCCTTGCCAAGAGTTCGTTCAAACCGGGTAAGTATACTCCCTTGCCAATTCCGAGTAGACCTTGGGAGGATGTGTCTATGGATTTCATAGTTGCTTTACCTCGCACTCAACGAGGTAAGGATGCTATTATGGTCGTTGTGGATCGTTTCTCAAAGATGGCACACTTCGTGGCATGTCATAAGACGGATGATGCAAGTAATATTGCTGATTTGTACTATCGTGAAATAGTTCGCTTACATGGAGTGCCAAAAACGATTGTCTCTGATCGTGATTCCAAATTTCTAAGTTACTTCTGGAATACATTATGGAGGAAGGTTGGAACTAAGCTTTTGTTTAGTACATCACATCACCCTCAAACCGATGGCCAAACGGAAGTTACTTATCGAATCTTGGGTACATTATTGAGAGGGTTGGTAAGCAAGACTCAAAAGGATTGGGATTTGAAACTTTCCCATGCTGAGTTCGCTTACAATCGATCTCCTACTTTTGCTACTACTCATTCCCTATTTGAGGTGGTATACGGTTTGAATCCATACTTGCCATTGGATCTTATTCCTTTACCTAAAGACGAGTTGGTGCATAAGGATGCGGAGTCCAAACTGAAATCAATGATTAAACTACATGAGCAAGTACGGGAAAGAATCAAGGTCGTGAATGAAGCTTATAAAAAGAAGTCAAACAAGCATAGGAAACCGAGATTGTTCGAACCGGGAGACTTGGTTTGGGTTCATTTGAGAAAGGAACGATTTCCAAGTAAGCGTAAGAACAAGCTTATGCCTAGGGCTGAAGGACCTTACAAGATCGTGGCAAAGGTAAACGATAATGCTTACAAAGTGGAACTTCCAGGGGATTACGGTGTGCATGCTACGTTCAATGTACGGGACTTATCTCCTTATCTCGATGATGACGGGATTGCTGAATTGAGGACAATTCCTTTTAAAAGGGGAGGGGATGATCCGAAATTATCAAGCTCAAATGAAGATGAACAAGAGGTTGTGCTCGATGTGAAGGAGATGGACAAAGCAGCCTATGCTACTCAAGACATATATCTCGGAACAAACACGGGTCCAGCTCGTGTAGTGTTAAGTGCCACGGTGCACATGACTGTTGCATGAGGTGTGAAAGTCGTGTGTGAAAACCGTGTAATATTACACAACCAGCTCATTAGGAGTTTAGGAAATTAGTTTATTTTCTGAATAAGAGTTTATTACTAGTTTATTTTAGTTTCCTAATTACGGTAAAGAATAAGAGCAAGGCAATTATAATAATTTTAGGAAAGTCGATTTTAGGGAAGTCCTAGTTTAGGAGGGTCATATTTACAATATAAATAGAGGGTCTTGTATTCAGTTTTATTCATTCAATCACAATAAGAAAAACTCAACTTTTGCCTTACAATTGTGTTATTCGGTTCGACGCGTTTTCGTTCCAAAATCTGGTTATAGTTTGACGCGTTTTCAAACTTTAGCTCGATTGATATTCAATAGGTCTTGAAGTATCAATCACCATTGTTCAATCTATAGGTCTAGATTGAGCAAATATCCTTTGTTCGTGTTCTTGTGTGTTCGTGTGTTTCTGTTCATTGCAACAGTCATCCAGACTGTTACATCCGTGTGCTTCCATATCACAGTTCTTATCACTGTTACTTGTTCCAGTTTCAACGAAAAGCAACAGTTTGCACGACTGTTACATAGTCTGTTTCCGCTGCAAGTTAACGAATCTTATTCTTCGAGTAATTTTCGTATCAGGGGATGAGAAAGTACATTGTAAATTTAGGATAATGAGTTTGAAGTAAATTGGATTAAAGGATTTCATGGTGAGTCTCTTTCATGTGGATTGTTAGTTGTGGAGTCTACCGTGCCGATGGACTTTAGTGGATACTAAATGGATCTGAATAATTAGGTTATTGGCCTGAAATCTCGTGATTATGGAGTATTTTTGTAAGAATTCTGATGATTGAAATTGATGAGTTGCAAATTGGGTAAATTGCATTCTCTTGAGGATTTGGTTTATTAGTAGAGTTAGTGATGTCGAATTCTTGTAGATCTTCGTGCTGATTTCATCGTGATCTTCCTATCCCTAAGAGTTCGATTTGTTTCGTTTTTGCGTGTTTTGTATATATTTTGTTATCGTGATTTGTGAACTTTATGTTCGAGTCGCTCTATGTACGCGTAATGTCGTGTTATTTTGACTTTATCTTTGAAAAAACCATCGAATTTCCATATTGCTTTCCTAATTTAACTTTTCAAAGAAGTCTAAAGAGGGTTTTTGTACCTCCTTTTGGAGAAAATAGATTTCTTTCCCTTTTATATTTGGATTTTGCGTTTGGTTGGATGTTTGCACTTGTTATTAGAGACGTCTGATAACTAGTCCTGCACTTACTAACGTTGTTTTGAAATTCGATTTCACCAATTCGATATTGATTTGATTTTTGATAGCTAGAGTTCTCGTTCGCGACGGGCACTCTTGTGATTCGTAAATAAAGTTTCGCACTTATGAAAATTCTCCTTAAACCCTTTTCGAGATGAACCTCGTTTCATAAATGTTTCCCTTATAAAAGTTTTCGTATTAATTTTGAAAACCGATTCTTGTCCTTGATACTTTTATTTTCTACTATCAAGTTTCGAGGACGAAACTTTTTAAAAGGTGGGGTGATTGTAACACCCGCAAATGTACCCTATTTTTATAGTGAAAATATTTTACGGATACTTTGCAATGAAATTTAGTTTTACTCGTAAATTTAATTTTCCGAGTCGAATTTAGAATTTCCGAATTCGTATTTGGAATTTCCGCGAGATTCCATGTGAATCCCGTCTTAAGGCGACTTTGACTTTTTTCTTGACTTTTCCACTTATACTCCCTCATACTACACTTAACCTATTTTCATTCACACAACTCAACTTACTTCCTCACTAAGAAAACCCAAATGAAAACCTAGCCTCCATTTTCGATCAAGCTCAAAATCGTCACTACTCCTTCGTTACTCGCTCAAATTCACGTAAGTTCGTTTTATTCTTCCCCTCTTATCTTCCTCTATCCATATTGGTAATAAAATTACCGTCTTTCTCGCTTTTTAAATTATCCGTCTTTCTCAAGGTGAATGATATTCATCTTTTATTATCTAATTGTATGTAGGTGAAGACTAGGAAGGTTTAGAAATCGATTAAAGACGCGAAAAGGTAACGGTGAAGGGTTACTCGATATCATTTACGTGTTTTACATGCTTCTATGTTAGAATTCGTATTTAGAATACGATTAGAAAGCTTAGGATTCATGTTATTGATGATGATTGTTGTTAATTGATGATTGTTGATGATGATACTTGTTGTTTGTTGAGAATTTATATGAGAATTGATATGAGAAGTGATGATTTATGATAATGGTTGATGATGGTTGAGTTTAGAGCAAATTGGAGTTGTCTAGACTCATGTCACGGTCGTGAGATTCATTTCACGGGCGTGAAATAGTGGCTGATGTTTTACCCTTGTGTAACAGAGTGTTTCACGGGCGTGAAATGTAAGTCACGGTCGTGAAACTCATGTCACGGGCGTGAAATACAAGTCACGGTCGTGACTTGTGCAGTTTCACTACACTGACCCCTTTTCGTAAAATGATCATATCTACTTCGTTACTAGCTTGCTTTGAGCTTGTGACCTATCGTTGGAACCATAAGAGGACAAACTATCACCTCGACTTGGAATTTCTGTATTTACATGTCTAGAACTCTAGTTATGACAGTTTGAAGTCAACCCTTGTTTTAGTTAGTTTCCAAACTTGTTGTTTTGGAGAGGTATCCATGTTTCTTATTTATTATGCTTCTTAAACTTGGTCTAATGCTTATGTATCATGTATTGATTCATGTTTATCATATTTACATTTATATAATGCCATATTCTCATAGTTTGGGTGACGTTTTTGGTATGTCCCACTTTGAGTCGGTTTTTACAAATGATACGGTTTGAGCACTATTTTGTCTTGTGCTTTGTACTCTCATTCCCTTGGCTACCTCCACGTTCGTAAGGCTGGAATGTTGGAACGGGGAGGTATCCTACTGCTTAAATACATGTGTTAGTGGGCATACGACGACGTTGTTGGTAGTTGAACGCTTTGCGTTGATCGACCCGGCTGTCAAATGGTGTGTACTTGCGAGGTGGTGTTATTTGCATGTAGCGTATCGCTTGTTATGAGGCTTGTGCTCTTTTCCGCCTCTTTCGTGAATTGAGCTACCGAATTTGGGGTACTCGGCGTCTATGATTGACCGAGTGTTGGATGCGAAACGTCATCGCATGTCGAATCGAAAAACGTGTATTCCGAGAATCTGGCCAGGTTTAGACTAGGACCGTATTATTATCGTCGTGCTACCAGGAGGAAATTAGTCTACATATACGAAATGGATTGAATCGTGTATGCGTTCAGGGAAGGCTTTTCTCCCGTGGATGCCCTTTAATCATACTTGCTGTACACGGTGCTAGTGCGTTTCATTTACCGTGAGAGAGGTCGTCTTTGTGTCGTTGTTCTTGAATGCGTGATTTCATGATTTTATTCATGGTCATTGCATGATTGGGCATCGTCATTGTATTGTTATGTGTGGATGGGTGATTACATGATTGATATTCATGGTCATTCGATGACTTGGCATGGTTTGTTTGTCGAGTCTCAATCTTATCAAACTTATACCGCTAACGGTGAGATGCAAGCCCTAGTGAGCGTATTCGGTTGCCTAAGAGTGTCTTCCCCGAGTCTTTGTATAACATGATGGATTCGGACTTGTACTTCTTATGCTCTTATCATTATATATTGAATTGCCTATCTATCCTTATCGTATCTCACATGTATATCTATATGTATGCATGCTCTACTTTTGTATTTCCTTCTATGTACGTTTAATGTGATATGGCTGGGAGAACCCGGAGTTACTCCCCACTGATTGTGGCGTTCATGTTTTTCATGAATGAACAGGTTGCTTGCATGGATGGCTTTTTGCTTATGCTATTTTGGGTTCGGGTGTGAGCTAGCGGGCGTTGTCCCTGGAAGTTTCACCTCTAGATGATTTTAGCGAGTTTGCTAAACACTTTGACATTTATAATGTTTTGAGAGACTACGTCTCTTGGTTGTATTTCACACTTTAGTTTGTAATATTTGACACTCCTCGTATACTTCTTCTTGCATGTAGAAAAGTTTTTAAAAGCTTCATATTTCCGCTATATAATTCACATGCTTGTATGTTTTATATTTCCGCATTCGCGAGGGTTGTCACAATCGGATGGAGATCCTATGAGTATTCTTGGCACGATTGAGGAGACACCCTCGAGTGTATTGATAAGTGAATATTTGTATGATTTTAATCCCCAATTTAGCTCGGTTTTGTATGTCATTTGTGCTTTGTTACGCCACTTTATGAGCTAATATCGTCTTCAAGGCGAATTTCTATGTTCTAACCTGTTTTGTAGGGAAAGTGACGTTTCTACGCCCTTTTTCTATATTCCCGAGCATTTGCCCAGAACCCGACGATTTGAAGAAGCAAGCTTGACCAAGTCAAAGGCATTTCAAGAAGGTTCACTGATTCAAAAGAAAGAAGAAGTAAAGACGATTTCGCAGTTGTCGGAAGATCGATCAGTTAGGCGAGGAAATCATCACTTTACATCAAACCCTATCAACAAACCCGACTCAAGAGGTCAAGGGGGATAATGAAAGTCAAGTCATATGTAAGGGGAGATGAAACGAAAGTCAATTGACCAAGATCACAACTTACCCGATCGGGTAACTGGTGTACCCGATCGGGTATCTCTACTGATTCGAGCTTTTGCTTCGACTTCCTCCTTTTTGTCCTATGTGATGAATGCATGACCCCTTCCCCACGAAACCCTACTGCTATATAAAGGATGCCTCAGGCACCACAATAACATGTACTTCACACAATTCTCTTCTACACTTCTCTTTACAAAAAACCCTAGATTAAGAGGAAGGAGACCTAGCCTCTCTTCTCTCATTTTCTTCTTCTTTTTGTCTTTAGTTTCTTAGTTTATTTCTGTCTTTTCTACATCAAAACCTTAGATTAGATTAATAAGAATTTCATCTTTGTAATCTACTTTAAGTGGTTCAAGCATTGTAATTCGTGGATCGACTATTCTATGCAAGGAATTTCTATTATTGTTGTCATTATCGTTGTTGATCGTCATCTAGGTATTTCTATCTTATCTTTTGTTTAAAGACTTTATGTCTTCTATTTTGATTGTTATTTTCCATCCATGTTATCTTAGATTCATTTTGGTATCGTTATAATCGTCATTTCATTAGATTGTCAATTTAGCGTCGTTATTATCGCCATATAAAGAGTCTTACACTATTGTCAAAACCAAATAAACATGTCTATCCTGGTTTTCATTGTTAACATTATTTTATATTTAAACGTCGCCATGAGTGAGTAGTCGTCTTTCTAGGGTGTAGGGTAGCCATGTTAGGTTGATTAAAAGATGATAATTGGATAAAAGAAATTGTGCCTTTAAAACATTGTATCTATGCATGTTTGGACTATAACGATAGTTGACGATTCCTGATCAAAATCATTGACTAAAATGGAATTCTTTTCCACGGTAGAGATACGTGAATTGAATAGACAAAACATGACATGCTAGATTAAGACCTAGTAAATTGACTAAAAGCCTGCTAGACCATCTGATCTATGATTGTAATGAACACATCATTTTTACGAACTCACAATGAATTATTTGCATGTTCCAAATCCAAATTCATCGATATGTTAATCTACATGTGTGAACCTACTTCCCTAGATTCTTTCTATCATTGTTAATTCATCACTTGCTTTATTGTTTTCGTTTTAATTTGCTTTTTTTTTTCGTTTTCATTTATGCTTTTCATTAGTTTAGAAATCAAAATCTCAAAACCCAGATACTCGTTAGATAAAATTCAATTGCAAGACATTTCACATTCTATAGGAAACACCATCTCCCTGAGGATCGACCCCTACTTCCCTAATTACATTAATTTGTTATTAGCCTAGTCTAAGTAATTATCTTTGCATCGGGCTGGCGACAGGTCCGGTCAAATTTTGGCGCCGTTGCCGGGGAGCACGGTTTAGTTTTCCTTTTTCTTGTGATTTTTATTGCAATTAGTTTTATCTAGTCTTTAGGAACCCCAATTCCTTAAGACCTCTCTTGATTTTTAATCTTAGCTTTTCAATCTTATGCCCAGATCTTCTAGACTAGGGACCCCTATCTCATTAGACCCCGATCTAGAAAGGACTCTGCGTAGGAGACGAAAGCTATTCAACGAAATCTCAAAAGCTTCTGATACTTCAAGTTTGGACCATATTCGTGAGAAATACTCGGATATTTTATCTAATCTTGAAGGAGAAGAAGATCCATTCTCAACTCCATTCTCAAAAAATCAATCAACTTTCAAACAACACTCCATCTTCATCTTCACAAAAGAAAATGGTTAGACTTTCAGACCATTCCAAACCAACTGCAGATACACTTCCAAGGGGTATTGCTACACCCCAAATCACAGCCCCAAACTTTGAAATCAAACCTGCCTTCATCAGTTTAATAGAAAGAAGTCAATTTGGTGGCAATGCCACAGAAGATCCCAACCTTCATATTCAAAACTTCTGTGACTATTGCTCCACAATTAGACAAACTGGAGTATCCAAAGAGCAGATTAGGGAAATGCTCTTTCCCTTCTCTTTAACAGGAAAGGCCAAACTCTGGATCAATAGCCTTGACCGAGTTGCCTTAGGAATAGCCGACTGGGATGGTCTAGCTCTTGCTTACTATCAAAAGTACTTCCCACCAGAACGAACCGCACTCTTACGAAGTCAAATCACTGGATTTCATCAGAGAGGCGATGAAAGCCTTTATGAGGCATGGGAAAGGTACAAAGAATTACAAAGAGAATGCCCTCATCATGGCCTTGATTCATGGTTCTTACTTATTACCTTCTACAACGGTTGTTGTGGCGAATCGCGTCGTATCCTCGACTCCGCTAACAATGGTCATTTCGATCAGATCGATGTAGAAATAGCTAGTGCAACTATCGAGTCAATGGCAATTCACGACTCTTAGTATAGCAACTCACGTGCTATGCCGCTCAAAACCAAGCAGGAAGATTCAATCAAGGTAGCAATCCTAGAAGCCCAATTAGCCCTTCTGCAGCAACAAGTAGGAAGCTCTTCCCAATCCAAGCAACATGCTAACGTCACTAGCCATGTACTGGTATGTGAGACATGTGGGGTTGGAGGACACAGTTTTCAAGAATGTAGGAGTTCGCTAGAGCAAGTCAATGCCTATCAAGCATACAGGCAAGGCAATGCTAAAGAACCATCCTTTTTTGTCCTACAAAAGCACCAACAGTCAGAATCCCCACCATCAGATTCAACAACCATTCATACCACATCAACAGAAGCCCTATAATCCACCTGGTTTTCAAAACCAGAGACCTCCATTTCAACCTAACTTCAATCAACCTTACCAACACCAACACCAACACCAACCTCAACACCAACTACCCCAAAATCAAAGCCAACCCAATGACTCTAGTCTGAGCAAAATTGAATCCATGCTTCTCCAAGTTGTTCAAAAACAAGATTCAATGTTTGCTCAACTTCAACAGAGTGATCAAGCTCAAAATACTGCCATCAAGATGCTTGAAACTCAAATGGCCCAATTGGCTGCCTCTAATACCCAAAGAAAACAAGGCCAACTCCCACCTCATGGTGAGCAACTGAGGGACACTGCTAATGCTATCACCCTTAGGAGTGATACCACTTATAAGGAACCTCAGCAACCCAAAGAAACAATAGTTGAGCCAACACCAGTAGAGAGCCAAAAATAATCCCAACCATCCACCGCTAAGGAAGCGGAAAACAAAGAAAAAAGGATGAACCTGTGAAGGAACCCATCAAAATCCAAGTTCCATTTCCCCAACGCTTGAGGAGAAATCATAAGGAAACCCAGTTTAGCAAATTCATGGAAGTAGTCAAAAACCTCCAAGTAACGGTTCCCTTCACTGAATTAATCACTCAAATCCCTTCTTACACAAAATTCATGAAGGATATCTTAACTAAGAAGAGGACTTTAGATGATGTTGAAATCATAGCATTCACAGCTGAGTGTAGTGCTTTATTGCAAAATAAGTCCCCTCCTATGTTAAAGGATCCAGATAGTTTCTCTATACCTTGCACTATAGGCACCTACACAATCGATAAAGCTCTATGCGATCTAGGTGCCAGTGTAAGCGTCATGCCCTATTCCATTTGTGAAAAGCTGAATATGGGAATTCTCAAATGCACCAGTATAACTCTGTAAATGGTAGACCGTTCTTTAAAACAACCTATGGGAGTTTTAGAAGATGTGCTTGTCAAAGTAGGAAAGTTTTTCATTCCCGTCGATTTCATCATACTAGATATGGGTCAAGATTCTCAAATCCCTATCATTTTAGGAAGACCATTTTTGCACACTGCCGTAGCCGTAATCGATGTTAAGAATGGAAAACTGACATTAGAAGTAGGTGATGATAAAGTCACCTATAACTTGAACAGTGCAATAAAAAGCCCCATGCTAGAGGAGTCTTGCTGTTTCATTGAAATTGTCGACTCCATTATTGATGAATCTCTATATCCATCAATATTCGAGGATCCTTTAGAAGCAATCTTGTTGCTGGAGGATATCTCTGAGAATGACAATTTCGAGATCAGTGAGCTGGAAAAGGATCTGACCGGAAAAGAGATCTTGTCAGAAGAAGTTCAAAAGTTCATAAGCTTGATTGATACTCCTGCCAAGGCAGAAGTACATAAACCTGAAACTAAAACCTCTTCCCTCG
>JAIUZE010072032.1:0-19575 GCA_022085475.1 Heliosperma pusillum | reverse complement strand
CAACCGAGATTACCTGCTGCTACAGGTAAACTGAAAGGGAAGTCTGTTATAAGATAGGTTACATGTTAGTTGATAGTATTGCTAGTTAATTGAAAGTATATAGTATTTTAAGAAGGGGTGTCATAGTTCAGAGTATTTCTATTAAATAACCCATTTATTTATACCGTCATTGTCTCTATCAATGTCCCTCCACAAATTTAGTGGGTTTTTTCATTGTCATTGTCAATGTGACTGTGTCACTCACAAGTTCAACGGATTTGTCAGTGAAATTAAGCACATTATTCAAAGGAAGTCATCAGTTTTCTTATGACATTTATTTTTTTAAGTTGATGTCTAATTGATTAAGGATAAAAAAAATACATATCCAATGCCACAACAATAAATCAACATTAAGCCGACACTCCACACGAATATATGGCGACAAATATGACTTAACTTAAACTCGGCCCTTGTATGAAAATGGAGTTTTACCTCCTCACACAACTCCCTTCCGAAGCTGCAACTGCGCTTGCTCTGCTACTGTTCCTCTACTGCCTACTAAGATGGAAAAAGAACACACATACCAAAAGAAACCCGCCCAAACCAAATGGGTCATGGCCTGTTATCGGCCATTTACGTCTCTTGAAAGGGCTTCCACACATAACCTTGGGGAAGTTAGCTGATAAATATGGTCCCATCTACACGATTAATCTTGGCGTAAACAAAGCATTAGTTGTCAGCGCACCTGAGATAGCAAAAGAGTGCTTGGGGTCCAACGATAAGATTTTTGTGGATCGTCCACATACCATATTTGTGGAGCATCTGGGTTATAACTCTGCTATGATTGGGTTCAGTCCTTATGGCACGTATTGGCGCGAAGTGCGCAAGATCACCACGGTTGAGCTTCTCTCCAACCAACGGCTTGAGATGTTAAGACATGTATGGGTGTCAGAGATACAATCAACTATGAAAGCAACTTATGATAATTACTGGGTCAAAAGAAAAATGAGCAGGGAACCTCTAGAGATGAAGGAATGGTTTAATGACATAAACTTGAACACATCAGTAAGACTAATAGTTGGAAAGTCACTAAAGGATACTTACGAGGGCGATGAATATATAAGGTGTAGGAAGGTGCTATTGGAGTTCTTTGGATTGGCAGGAGTTTTCGTTCCTGCTGATGCTCTGCCTTGTTTGAGGTGGTTGGATATCGGAGGGCATGAGGAAGCGATGAAAAAGGCTGCAAAAGAGATTGATCGCATCGCACAAGGGTGGCTGGAGGAACATAAGAGAAGAAGAGTATCTGTAAAGACAACAGGAAAGCAAGATTTCATGGATGTTATACTGGAAATATTTGAAACAGGACAAACCAAGCCTTTTGAATTTGAAGCAGATACTATAGGGAAAGCTACTTGCATGGTAAGCATTCCAATGTCTATTATCTTACATGGTGTCACAAGTAGACTCTAGTAAGAGCTAAATAGGTACTCCCACCATTCCAATTGTTTGTTTACAAATTTAAAAATATGTGAGGGAGATTTTGAAAAGTGTAAACAACCTAATGGAATGAAGGGCGTAAAAGCGTACAACTAGGTTAAACTTTTGAGAGGTTATTTCAACAAAAAAACCTAGCCTAAGCTAATTGTTGATCAATGATTTTATATAGCATTTACTGAGAATCCAAGCGTGCGTAATAGAGCCACCATGATTCGAACGCAACACCGTTATAGTTGTAAGACTATAGTACCATATGTAAAGAACATCTTATATAACAGCTTAAGCTCAAATATAGCACATAGATAAGTCAAATGCATAGGAACGATGACCCGACAATGTCATTGGCTGCGAAATGATTTTTTTTTTGTTATTTTTTAAAGACGGGCAAGTGGGGAACAATTTTTTCACTTTCAACAGAACCAGAGACTTTGACAGTATTTGGCTTTGTAATGTGTGCCATAAGAAAACTAGCTCACTTCCGTATCCGCAACTCTCCTTTTGAAGTAGTCGTCAATGGATGAAATATTTATTATGGATACAACAATAATGATGTTTCTATTGTATACCCCTGTTGTTTTCCAAATTTTAAGATGTACACTTAAACTTTTAAAAAAACGTAATAAACACGTAAAGTCGGTGTAAAGCTCCTCAAATATCCTAAATACTCACATTCGAGTATTTATGATACTTTGGGTAACTTTGGAGCTATTTATTATGTTCAGGGGTATACGAGGAGATATTGAAAAACCAGGGGTATATGTTAGAATTCGGAAAAACATAGAGGTACACTATAGAAAATACGTGATAATAATTTAAAATTCCTAGATGTGAGCCTTGTAAGTGGTAAAAATGCTGTCATTGTTGGTGATAATGGAAAATCAATAATTTCCTAACTTAGTACAATTGAGTTCTCAAATAGTTAGAGAAGTAGTAAAGCAAATGAACATAAATGCATGACTTGATGCTTTAATAACAACTCATTTAATGAGGGATTTTTCTTGAAACCAACCCAAAGTTAACATCCTGACAGGCCATGATTTTAGGTGGAACAAACACTGTAGCAGTAACCTTAACATGGGCAGTATCATTGCTACTCAATAACAGATCAGCTTTAAAGAAGGCACAAGATGAGCTAGATAATATTGTTGGAAAAGAAAGGCAGGTGAGTGAAACAGACCTAAAGAACCTTGTATACTTGGCAGCTGTCGTCAAAGAGACAATGAGACTATACCCGGCGGCTCCCTTCTCAATTCCTCGAGAAGCTGTTTCTGATTGCATTATCAGTGATTACCATATACCAGCTCGAACCCGGCTCTTCATCAATCTCTACAAGATACAGAGAGACCCTGAGGTCTGGTCAGAACCTTTGGAATTTCGCCCTGAAAGGTTTCTCACAACTAACAAGGACTACGATGTCAGAGGACAAACTTTTAGTTATCTACCTTTTGGAAGTGGCAAGAGGATTTGCCCTGGAATTTCTTTTGCCCTTCAGGTGATGCAGTTCACATTAGGTAATTTAATCCATCAATTTGATATCTCAACTCCAGGAGAAGAATCTGTTGACATGACTGAGGGGTTAGGAGTGACAATCCACAAAGCCAAACCACTTGAACTAATCCTAACACCACGCCTTCCAGATGATGTTTACAACAGTCCTACTTTTACAGTCGATTGATCTTTAATCTATGCAACCAGTAAAAGAAAATACTCGGAAATCATTTATTGTAAGACTTTATTTCGATATTTTTAAAACTTTTAACTTTAATATTTTGTGTTTATTATTTAATATTAACATGTTAGGTCGTAGAAAAAACCAAAATAATTTAGTATACAAATAGTAATCTTGTTTATTACTAAAAGGATTTAAAAAAGATCAAGATCCGGATAGTGGATCTGGGTCTGAGAATTTGATATATGGATGTGGATCGGGATTTGGATCTTATATTTGCCATCCCTAGTTATACCTAAGTAAATTCAAGACGACTTAAAACCCACAAAAAGTGTAAGCTTCCTGATTTCATAGAGCAGCGTCCTTCCCAACCCGAAAGAAAACTGGAAATTCAGAAGAGCAATGTTACGAGGTATGTTACATGACGGGTCATTAATATCAGCTCTTACAGTAAGAAGATAGATTAAAATGATACAGTAAACAAATAAGGCAGGAAGTCTAGAAAACAAAAGAGCATGGGTTATATCAGGCTAACTCAAAAGAACTCTAGAGAGTACTTGGAGAAACATCATATGGATGATCTATAAACTAGTTGAGTAATAGGCCACACAAATTCTCTTAACTTAAATGCTGTCAAAAAGCTACACCCCATGATTTTGATAGGGAAGGGACTTCCAAAGCTAACAGATGAATATACAATAAAGGCGTAAATTCTAACTTAATATTATATATTTCCACGATAAATAAATAATGTACAAACAGACATACAAATGGTGATCAATCACACAAACACATGGCTATTTTGTAACGGTCTTGAAGATCACCACAATACATTTAAGGCGATACTGGCCACATTTAGCAGGATTACACCGCCACACCCAATATGGAGTGTAACACCCCCATTTAATCAAGAGCCTTTAGCAAGACATTCCCGATTAAATAAGATTGTTACCATCTCAGTTGCCTGAGATAGGGAATACAAAGTAACAAACCAAAGTACTTTAATTAAATGCCTTAAAGATTTTCCTACACTATCCGAATAACTGATAACTAATTAAATTATCAAAGACAGCGGAAGAATAATAAATAAATATAATGTCTATCTGAACTACTGGTGATCTAGACTCCAAGCTTGACCCTCACGTGCCAATCCCTTCAAACATCCAAAGACTGCTACAAAATTACCTGCCTTTATTATCTGCTCCCCAATTAACCAGAAATATTAAATGGTTCATAGCAGGATGCCATCAATTAAAGCAGGCACCAAATTTATTTGATCAAAAGAAATAATCAAGTCAACCAAAGGTTGAGTAGCAAACTAAACAACAGTAACAAATAATATTGTTATAACCATTCCTGCAATCACAATATCATGATACAATAATACATAATCCTGCACCGCATCACAATCTCCCAATCACAAATACCACACGCCCCACAACGGCGCGGGTCTGCAGGCCCACGGTAACAACCCGAACACCACCGTGCCTGGCCTACTCAAATATCTCAGGACCACGGACCTTCAACACCCCGTGCCTGGCCTACTCAAATATCTCAGGACCACGGACCTTCAACACCCCGTGCCTGGCCTACCAATCTCAGGACCACAACCGCAGCTGCCTGGCCTACCAATCTTTGCCTCATAGCAAATTCCATCTCCATCTTCAATTCCAACAATAACAATATCAATATCAATATTCACAATTGCCAACAATAAAATCGCAGGACAACTTTATAACATCACAAGACAGTTTCATAACATCCCAAGTTAACTTTTATCACTTATAAGATAGCTTCCAACATCATAAGGCAACACGTAAGATAACATCATAAGGCCACATGTATCATGGTAAGACAACTCAAGGCAATGAAATCCACAACAAGAAACAATTAATTCCATCTCAAGATAATTAACGGAGTTATAAAGACAAACTAACAAGTTGAGTAGCTTCCTACCTTTTCGCAAATCTTCCGAGCACAAGCACATCCATAAAACACTATAATTAATCTTCTATGAATCCGTCACAAGACAAAAGTTGAATCCAATAGAAGTAGATGCAAGATCCCAAATTTATTTATTATGAGAATTGTAAAAGTTAGAATGAATAGAAGCTAAAAGACTTAAAGAGGCTTATATAGTGACAAGGAAAATTATTAGGAAACTAGAAAATAATATAATAATAATAGTTATTAGGAAACTAATATATAATAATAATACTTATTAAGAAACTAGATTATAATTCCTTTTCCTTTTAGGACTACAATCACTACAAATAACTATATTACCCATTTTACATATATCACATTTCTAATACGCGTTGACCAAGTTGACTTGACTTAAAAATACGGAGTATTACATGGAGACCGTGACAGAAACCAAGATGTAAACTATGGACCTACATCATCACACTGTAATGCCAGAGAAGATGTTATTCAAGGTGAATCGGTTGAGATAAATTAGAAATGCATGACCAGTGGACATTCAGTTTATTGTTAGATAGCAGATTATCGTTCTGCTTACCACTGTGCAATCCCAGATAAGAGTCGACATTTAGATGAAAAAAAAGGCAAATCAATAAAAGGCTAGTTATGGTTTAAATGACGTACGAAAAACACGCACATGGCATTGAAGGGAAAAAAGAAATAAATATACTTTCATGAAAAACTTATCTCATATCTGATACAAGAAAATGCAACCTAAACTTGACTACAGAGAAACAGTGCGCCTATAAAGCACTTCATCATCACTTTCAACTTCTTCATCCTCTAAACTATGACTTCCAGGTAGTTCTAACTTCCCTCCCATATAGAACACGGGACCCTCACTTTCAGTTTCCATGTAATCACCCCGCAGCCTTTCTTCAAACATATGATCACTGCAGTTAAGAAACCATGACAAGGAGCATCTGATCCCTTCACTCCTTAGTTTTTGATATCTAGGTTTAATCCGTGATTCCAAGCTATAAGTAAAGTATTCCGGAAACTCAACAAGCTCCTTGATTGGGCGGCCCATTTCGGTTTTGAAGAAGTAAAAACTATTCTTCATTATCACAATTTGGGCAGCAACTAACTGAGGACATCTCACAACCATTCTCGCCACATCTCCTGTTGATATACCCCTTCCTAAAAGAAAGTCCATGCGTTTCATAATCACATTCTGGGTAAGGCTAACAATTTGTGGCATTCTTTCCACAACACGTGCAAATCCTTCGGGATCAATCTTAATTTTCAAATTGAAAAAGTATTGCTGGCTTGACAGTTTAGCCTTGAGAGGCAACCCAAGAATCTGCGGGTATTGTGCTACAACCGAAGGAAGTGCTTCCTTACTTATACCAAAGCTCATCAAACATTCGACATTAGGCTTCACTGTTTCTTCCAAATCGTAACCAATTACATATGGCCTCTTCTCAAACATCCTTGCAAGTATCTTCTTAGGCAATCCCAAAGAAATGAGATAATCAGCAAGTGGTTTAATCATGGTCCCAACTCTCATTCCTAGAATATAAGGATATTGAGTAACCATTGGACCGATATCTCTGGGATTGACCCCAATGCTAACAAGATAGGCAACGGATGTACTCATTGTCCCTTCAAGCTTAAACCCCAACAACTCGGGATACTTTTGCAGCACATAGCCGATATCATCTCTCTCAACATCAAGGCCGCGGAGGAACTTGACAACTGGAACAAGCTCAACGACAACACTAGCATGTAAAACCTGAGGGTAATTCTTGACAAAGTCCCCCATTTTAGAGCGAGGAATACCAATCTTTTCCAAGTAGCCTAAAACAGGAATGACATTTTTTCGAAGGCTGCAACCCAACATAATCGGGTAGTCATTAATATCATCGATAGTCAAACCCAACTTTTGCAAAAACTGGACCCTCTCCCTCATAACTTCAACAGTAGATGGCAATTCAATGTCTTGTAATTCATCAGTGATGATCCCTAAAGTCTTAAGATAATCACAGATAATGACTTTAGAAACAAGCCTTTCCTTCCGACCTTGGACAACCCCCCAAGTAACAGTGGGCATTTCATATTCAGGAAACTTATTCGATTGCGTCGAAAAAGAACGTCTAGTAGAATCACAAAGTGGAGATGTCAACTGGGTTGTATTATTCCCATTTCCATTAAATGATGAATTAGTAGAAAACCCACAAACCCTAATTCCAAAATTAAGGGTATTAGCAGAGTTGTAGGGTTTAAGACATGGAAATTCATCGGATATGATTCTATGTTTATTGAATATAAACAACAAAGTCCTCCTGGAAAAAGGGTTCATTGATATGACAAGGTAAAGAGAGGAGGAGAGAACAAACTTACAGAAGAAAGACCTAAGCTGGTGGTTGCGCAGGAAATAGGTTTCAACACCAATTTGATATTATTATTATTATTACGAGTGCCATGAGAAACACACTTACACAGTAGAGTTGGCCGTGACACACACTGTCTCCTTTGTTTTCCTTATTCTTTTTTCAATGGAGCCAATGACATTGTACAACCCGATTCAGGAATGACGCCCAACTTTATAACATAACTACCTAACTAGTGTTAAACTCGTGCACCACTTCATAGGTTATACATCGAAATTAGTATATCTGATTGTGTATTCTTCTAGGTTTTATAATATTTCGAGCTGGCTCGACCCAAACCCGACCCGATTGACCCGATTGCTAGGTCTAACCCCTGGTGCGGCGGCACTCGCTCACAAAACAAATCCGCAATAGGTAAGCATAACATGGGTTTTATGTTGAAACGGGCTTGCAATCAAGAGCCATGGTCAAATTATTTTGGAAAACTTGAAAATCGTTCGAATTAACTTTATTTCTTGTCGAAATAAGCCCAAAACATAAATGACATTAACACTAAAGATGCAAATTCGTTCCTCTTAGCATTGTATATCTAGAATAACTCTCGCATGCCAATGAATACAAACACCCACCATCTATAAGATTCAAGTAAGAAGTGAGGGTACGTGTTGGACACATGCCAATCCAACCCAAGGTGGAGCATGAGCTCAACCTATTTTTTAGGAAATTCTATATATGTTAATGTGTAGAAGGAAAGCAGCAACCTAGACTTGGCCTAGTGGTAGAATATGTAGTGTCTACCAATTTATGTTGTACTCGATTTTACATGTTTTTCCCTTATTATTTGGGTTCTTTTTTTACATTGATTACTTGGTCTATTTATTAAGCTTTTGTTAGCTATCTAGCTACCTTTTTCCTACTTTGCTACTTTGGGTATGTTGTTTACCACTTTGCAAAATTTGTCGCTTTTAGCACAATGTCGAGCTACATTATGATATGCGGGGAATGTGGTAGCTTTTACATAGAAGAGACTGCCGGAATGCAGCTTGGAGTCGAGAGATACAAGTTAGGAAACCTCAAAAGCGAGATGTAATTACATCTCGCTTTTGAGGTATAAGTGTTTGTGCAACGTTTAAGCCTGAAACCATGCCATCAAGCCTGGAGTTGTGCCGAAACTATCTTATTCGGAATTCTTGCTTAGTCCTTGCAGTAATTCTCTAGTGTGACAGTCTTTTTCGTGTGTTCTTGTGACACCCTCAAATTTGCGGAAAGAAAAAAAAATTATTTAATACATAAAAGAAATACGAGAATACAATACGAAGGTGTCATAACATAAAAAGGTCATTACAAAACGAAAATACTATTATACAAAATAACTCTACACGACGGGAGACATATCTCCCGTATAAATACGGAAATAAAAGTGTGTACAATAATATACAAACTATGAACCGAATATAGGTCCAAGGTAAATACTTCGCTCGCTAGCTCGTCCATGTACCCCAAATATGAAACACCACCTGTTCGACCGCATTAAATATAAACACGGAAGCCACAGTCAGTGGGGAGTAACTCCGAGTTCTCCCAGCCACGAAATGTCGAGTTTAATTAAACATGAATAACATAAAAGCAATGTATATGGAAAATACAAAACTTAAACATATATGATATGCTTTTCATGTTATGAAACAAATAACTAACACATAACCTATCATGTGAAAGCTATCATGTGAAACCGATAATAAAATATAACCGAGGTAGGGAAGCTGGTATGCTGGCTCAGCGGTTACCAAGTAACATGGCCCTGATACACTCAACCCTAATCAACACGTAATCATGTGAATCAGTTAACAATCGTTAATCCAAACTCTATCAATCCTAGCCGGCTTGCATCTCACCTTCTAGAACTCATAGAATCATACATACATGAAAGACCAATACTTCTATAAACAGGCATAAGTTCCTAGCACGGCCCATAGTCGATTGTAACTCGAGGCTATACAACAAGGTAGGAAAACATCCTAGTCCTAGACTGATCAGACCTAGCGACAACAGCTATTCCGTTCCCCGTCCCATGACATAACCGTCTATGAGAAACTCTACTAGGCGACCCCCTAAGCAGAGATGGCTAGTACTTAAGCTGACTCCAGTCCCAAAACGGATCAGGCAGCCATGCCCCGACTTGGATATAAACCCACCAAGCCGGAACACAAAAGCTATCAAGCAGTGAACATATACTCGTTAAAGATAGTAAGGCCTATCAATGTCATGGTCCAAGATACTCATTTAGAATTAGAATGGTCAAGACGCCATATACTCATAATTCTCTATGGGTACTTAGTAAACACGACACCAACCATATAATTAAACAGTAACGGGAAAAACATCCTATCATGTGACTAATTGCATATAAATCATAATCAAATATCATATCGCCTCATATCTAATAAGGCTAATTCATTAATTAAATACAACCTTACTTGAAGACAAATCCCCGACCCGAGTCCCGCGACGGGTCATCAGTCAAAACGGGGCTGACTAGATCTTAGTTTGACCAAACCCGTTTGGTCAAACCGGCTAGAAACAGAGTCTTTACCAATTAGACTTGAACATAAAATCATCATATTCATCGCATGCTGTTTTATTACACTTCTAACATGTGAATTATTAAAATCATACGAAAACCCGCTTGACTTAAAGGATATCAAATTAAACTACCATCTCGTATTATAATTTCTAACATGTGAGAAATAATAATATTATGAAAACTTTTTAATTAAATAATTTACTTATTAAAATTTCCCATTTGCTAAATATTACAAAACACGATAAAATAACAATAAACTCTAAAACCGTCACAAGTCCAAGGAAGGGGACCCACGGCTGTTTTGGGCCGAGAATGACACGGGCCTGGACTGGGCCCACGGGCCTGGTTTGGGCCTGTTTTGGGTCGACTTTTCTAAACCGTTTCTTAATATTTCCCGCATGCTTAACATATTTAAACCCGTCAAAACAACAACAAAACAATCAAGTATCGACACAAGACCAACGGACCAAATCACGGCCAACCAGACCGGACCTGGACCGGGCCTGAACCGGCCTGAACCGGCCTGGTTTGGGTCGGTTTCCAGCCTTCTAAACGGCCACCATACACGGCCAACAATCAACACCACTCTAAAATTATTTCTAACATGTTTTAATTAACAAACATCCATTTTAACAATCATCCATACAAAAAATCATGATTATTAACAAATCATCCAAATATGTCAAGAACACTAAACATGCCAAAAATTCATACAACATACTAAAATAACAACTTATCATGTTACTACCAAAAACCATAAATAACAATAACATGAACAAAAACAAAAGAAAACAAAGGTATGTAACATTAATTCGTCGAGTAACTCGGAATCGTTACCTTAGCTAGCAAAATCAATTAGCACCCAAAATAAGAACTAAAGAAAAACCCGTCTACTAATCTTCTTCTAATATATACGAGTCACCAAACTCGTCGTCAAAATCTTCCCCTATAAGAAATGACAAGAATAATATTGTTAGTATTAAAACTTGATTTTCCATAATTAAAGTGTTGAAAACGATTTTGTCGGAATTGAAAATAAATCGTACTTGAAGATGGAGAGCGAAGAGGAGATTCTAGAAATATAAGTTAGGACGGATTTGAATAAAAAATGAAGGTTTTATGACGATTTTGCTCAAGAACGACGAAAAACGATGAAGAACGACGAAGAACGATGAAGAACGATTAAGAAAAGTATTAATTTGATTTTAAGTTGATTTATTGTAAAATGAAAAGGTAGTTAGTGAGTAATGGGGGTGTGAGTGCCGTGTAATATAGAGGAAAATAATGAGTCGGGTTTTGAAATTATTGTTACGGAATTGACTCGGTTTTAATAATTATATTACGGTAATTGATTAGATATAATTAGATATTAAGTTAATTAAACCAAATATCTAGATATTATGTTATTGTAATGAAAAGAAAGAAAAATATCTAGTCCTATTAGAGAGAAGAGAGCCGTGTGAAATGGTGAGAAAACGGGTCTGATTTTGAGCGATTTGCTGAGTTTAAGTTAACGGATCGATAAAGTAACAAATATCTTAGATATTCGTATTAGTTTAATCGAAAGAATTAAAATATCTAAAGTGAGTGGAAAAAGATGACATGGGGCGTGTGACTCATGCCAAAGTCGAGTTTCGGGTTTGTTTCGGGATTTAAGATGAATTGGGAATAGTTAAATGACGCTCGGGTTTAAACCGTAAAACCTTCTCTTAAATTCCGAATAAATTCAAAATAATTATATTAAATTATCATAAATTTAAATAAATCTTAATAAAAATAAATTAAATTTATTATTTTTCAAATATAATTTCGGTCTTTAAATTTACGAGGTGAGTCGGAAAAGTCAACGAAAGTCAAAGTCGACTTAAAAACGGGATTCTCATGGAATCTCTCAGAAATTCCAAATACGAACTCGGAATTTCCAAATACGACTCGAAGCAATAAATTCTATTTTTAAAAACTTAAGTTCGCTGAAAAGTATCCGTAAAATATTTTCACTAGAAAAATCGGGTACTTTTCGGGGTGTTACAAATACACTTGTAAGGACAAGGGGAGATGTTTGATGCTAGTGTCCTCCACAGTTAGTGTGATAACGTGTATAAATCTCTTACAGGTTCACAGGGTATACTTAGTATTCTTATCAGTTGATTAACGTTTATCGATAACGGTTGGCTTGCTAGAAGTTTGACGTTATTGTCATTTTAATGGCGGTGATCAACTGGTCCCTAAAAGTCACACCTAAAGGATGTGTTTGAGAGATATGATTATATGAAATAATATAATCATATTGATGCCTTATATGACTAAAAGGTTAGTCGATGTATATGACTAAAAGGTTAGTCATTGTAATGATGATACGATTATTTAATACGATTAAATAATACTAGCTGAGACGAATTAAATGTTAATTCGTAATTGAGTATAAACTGTTATATCTAATTAATGTATATAATGTAATTATTTAATACGATTAAATAATGCAAGCTTAAACGAATTAAATGTTAATTCGTAATTAAATATAAACTGTTATATTTAATTAGCAAATTATAAATATACGATATTTATAGTTGACGTATATATTATACAATATTGTCATAATAAATGATGCCAGTCAGGTATTAATAAATCGACTACAAAACGTTGTATGGACTTATTAATATATGACAACATAAATGACAATAATAATATATACACATATTATACATTAAATAAATAAAAGAGGAAGACTCTTATCTGGACTCAACTTCCTAATACAAGTAGAAGAAGAAGAGGGAGACTCCTCCCTCTACTACACTTGTGTTACACGGCCAAAAAGAGGAGTAGGAGAGTTTTATATAAACTCCTCTTCTCTATATAATTCATCATTCATAACTTGACACAAAAATCATCAGTAATTTTTGTATTCTTTCTAGCACTAGAAAAGGCATATCTCAGAGCATCTTGGGTGCAACAATTAGGAGAATATCGATTTCGTTATTTGTTCTTAGGCCATATTGCTAGGACCAAAAGGTTGATTCTAATCTTTATGCTTTTCGTTTATGACTCGTATTTTCATATATTATAATTTCGTTATAATCCTTAAATTTTCATGTATGAAATATACCGATATTTCCCACACGAGGTACATCCGGAAATTCGGTTAATCTCTTGTTCGCCGATGCCATATTAAAGAATGGACATGGCCTTAGAGTTTTTCTCGACTTTAGGATAATCAACGTCGATATACTTGTCCTCACTTTTTACAGAACTAGTGCCATCAGCATTAGTGACCGTTATAGGAAGGGGACCTTTTTGAATTATGATCCAACATTCATAATCTGTGCTTTTGACATAGTGCTCCATACGATGTTTCTACCATGAGTAGCTATCCCTTTTGAATATGGGATACTTAGTATGTTTTCCGTCCATGACTATAGGATCAACTCTTTGGTAATTAACTAATATCAAGAGCACAAGACTCTGATACCAATTGAAGAGTCAAGGGCGAGATCACCTAAAAGGGGGAGGGGGTGAATTAGGTGTATTCAAAAAAATTAAACTTAATTAAAAGCTTCTTTTAATTCTATGATCACTAAGACACTACTTAGATGAAATGAGAAGTTGATACTTAGAATTAGAAGGTTAGAAGTATTCAACGACAATTTAGCAAGTAAATGTCATAGTGGAATCAACAGTGAATTCAGATTGCAGCGGAAATATTAAAAACGAAATAGACAAAACTCAAGGATGTTTTTTAAATTGTTCCAGTCACTACTCTGCGACCTACATCCAACGTTATTTTATTAAACATCGTTGAATTTAACTCATACAAACAAAGACCCGAATAATAAAACAACTCCCCAACCTACTTCGGTTTCTATTTGCTCAATGCTACTCCGCACTAAGACTTATGTTCAAATTAAAGCTACTCCGCTAAGAGATTTCCCCAACTCTTTCGAGTTGCTATTGCTCAAGGCTACTCCGCCAAGAGACTTCCCCAACTCTTTTGAGTTGCTATTGCTCAAGGTAACTCTACCAAGAGACTTCCCCAACTCTTTCGAGTTGCTAGTTGCTTAAGATAACTCTATCTCAAGACTTGTTCTACTCGGTTATTGTTACAATACACGAATCTCAAAATGTTCACTTAAATAAACGGTTGAGATAATCGTTTAAGTACAACACGAGATCATCGAACACAATACATGCTTTGTTGCAACGAACTAGCTTATTGAAAAAAATTTAATAAAAATATTTTGCAAAACAATTAAGTATGAAATGTTCAACGGTTTTTGCAAATATAATTTACTCAATAAAACTCAAAGTCTTTTAAGCTTGAAAATATTTTGTTGGTACACACTTGTTCAAATGAATTTAGCTTGATATTTATAATGTAATGTAGAGTATACATTACACTAAAAATAACACACCACAATTAAGTACAAGACTTTAAAAATAATAAACAATTGAAGCTTGAACAACAAAACAATGGTGATTACTACACAAGTAAAACCGAAACTCCTTGTGCAAGAAATGAGTTTCTTGCCCAAGCAATCTAATTTACTAGTATGCATAATCTTGTTGCTCACACATACACAAATATGGGTTAAGTTTGTTTATCAAGAAAAAACATAAATGGTAATGTTCATGGGAACCATAAACATTGCCAATTATAGAAAAAGTAAACAACTCACTTTTGGCAAGTGTCTTAGTGTTCAAGCTAACTCTTGTGCAAGACACTAAAAGCTTTCTTTCATTTTATAAAGATTAAACCAAAATTTTTGCAATGTAAAATGTTGATCAAAAGTTTGACAAGCAATTTTCAAGAGTTAAAATATTTTCCAAATATTTCAGAGCCAGAAACCACAGTGACATATCACTGTCAGTTTTGAAGTACTTAGCATGAATCAAGTTTAATGATTTCGTACAACACTATGACTCTAATTAACAATGAAGATCTTCATCTCTTGATCTTCTTGTCTAACCTTGAACGATTAGTAGAGCTTCGAAAGCTATAAGATTAATGAAAGTCCATAGACCTTAAATAGACTCCTCAAATTAGTTACTAAATTACTTGTTAATTTAGTATTTAATGATCTATGTAACATGCATGCAAATATAAAGACATTTATATAAAAGAAGAAATTTCCTCACATTGATATGGAAATTAAAAGGGCACAACAAGAACTTCTTCTTGTTGTTCTTAAGCTATTAATATGGATGAACAAGAACAATCTCCAAATTAGAAGACCTCCTTCAAGTTGCACCAAGAAGATTCCAAATAATCTATTCTTATTATTAACTAGATAATAAGATAGATATTATGCTACTAATATTAGAAAATATTACTAAACTAGTAATACTTAGTAAATATTAGTATTATGAGAGTTTTAGTGAGAAGTAGAGTTTTTGAGAGATGTATGAAAAATAAGCAAGAATGAACAAATGAAATGAACAACCATATTGCCCTTATAAAGACAGTATGGCCGGTCATGGTAGCCCTCATAAGGGACTTATTTTGCTTATTTTAATTCACATGCAAAGTGGTAGAATGTAGGGTTGAATGAAATGATTTTAGGTTACTATTCATGTCATAATCACATGTGACTTGTGAGCATGAACTAAAGCAACCATCATCATCACCTCACCACTACACACTTGACCGGCCATGTGAGGCCTTATTTGGTCCATTTTGATTTTTGATATTTGTCCCACAAATACTTATTAATCATATGCTTAATTATCTTGTATAATTAAGTGTTAATTTGATCATATAACTATTATATGACACAATTAAATAAATAATATGTACTTAACATTTTAAGTAATATTTTACCATTATATCAATATATAATGGGTCCCATAATGCTTAGTTAATTTATTTTACAACTCCTTGTAAATATAATTAACTAATTACCTCTATCTCAAAACCTCAACTAATTTAGTAATTTAACGATTAATTACTAAGTTAAATCTTATTTAATCGTATTAAAATAAGATATAAATTTATTAGTCAATTATCGCATAATTGAAAAATAAGTTTAATCGAATTTGAGTTCTTAACTCAATTTCTAACATTAACTCTCGTACATATCGAATATATGTAATGTACTAATTAACTGTATCATATACAAATAATTAGTTACTATTTGGATTTCATCCTTTAGGTGTGACCGAAAGGGATCAGTTGATCACCGTCGTCATACGACAATAACGTCAAACTCTAGTTAGCCAACCGTTATTGATTTACGTTAATCAACTGACTAATCATATATATAGTCAATAATATCCCAATTATATTCCTTAATAAGATTTATTATGTGGCGCACTATTTGTGGAGGACACCTACTCCAACAATCTCCCACTTGTCTGACACAAGTGTGCGTCACCAATTCTCTTATCTCTTTATCACATCTCCCACTCAACGCAAGGTGTCTTTCAGGTCGCACTTGCGATTGATTATATCTAGAGTGGTTTTCTCGATAGGAAGAGTAACTATCTGACCGGAAAATCTACCATAGATCTCTTTCCGAGCGTGGCCACGCATTTACAGTAACTTCTCCTCGAGTGGCCTAAAGATGTTTGTAACCAACGTGGGTGGACAATTCCTGTTGATTCATCTACTCTGTATGATGCAGATCACCATGATCCAGAAGATGTCCATCGGCCTCCTTTTATGGCACGACCTAGAACATCAATCAAAACCAATCGGAAACTGCACCGACTCAGATAGACGGTCGCCAGTCAAAAGAATCGACTCATAGGAATAAGATAGAAGACCCTGCCACGACCAGGCATCAAATAATTGATTTAAGGGTCTCTACAATGTCACTGTCCGACAGAGTGTCATACAGTCTGTCTATGTAAACGACCAGTCATCTCCATGACCCCATGGTGCTGAACCAACCATCGATCGACTTACAATCTAGTCATTTCGAGACGTCACCTCATTGAGTGACTAGGGACAAAAGACTAAGTTCGTCCTATTCACTTGAATAGGGTCCAACAATCTATTCGGATAAACAAAGTATTAAATTTAGTCAAACTAAATAAAAGAGTTTATAATAAAACTAGATTAATTAGGTTAAAAGTCGTGTTATGCATTATATAAGACTCTTATTTTCGTCATTAGGGATTATCAATCATTATTATCGATTAGCGGACACTTAGCATTAAACATTAGTTTCTGAACTTTACCTTTAGTTTACATTCGGGTTTTTATCGACGTTGATTTGTTCTTTACGCCGGATTGCTAAGATTGTAAACTCTTTTCTCTCTTTTATTCTTAACCTTTGTTTTAGTCTTAGTTACTGTTTACCTTTCTTAATTGTTGTGTTATTATTGTTCATGCTTGTTAATTACGATTATATCATGTCTAGTGTCATATATTCAATCATCTTTATTAGCATTGTTAATAGTATGAGTAGCTAATTCCCTTGTATGTTAGGATGAGGAAAACTGTAGTAGAAGCATGATAGGGTAGAGTATTTTAGTTAGTCTTGAATATGATAATCGATCTAAGCATTTAATTGAGGTTAGTCGAATGAGTGCATGCAGGAGACTAGCTACGTAGTTAACCCCGACCTGGATCGAGAGATTGGAAGGGAAAGCCTTGCATCAAAGGTTAAAAGAAGAGTTTAGTATCAAAGGTTAAAAGAAGACTAGCTAGGTACTAAACTCTTCTTTTAACCTTTGATGCAAGCCTTTCCCTTCCAATCTCTCGATCCAGGTCGAGGTTAACTACCTAGCTAGTCTCCTGCGTGCACTCATTCGACTAACCTCAATTAAATGCTTAGATCGATTATCATATTCAAGACTAACTAAAATACTCTACCCTATCATGCTTCTACTACAATTTTCCTCATCCTAACATACAAAGGAATTAGCTACTCATACTATTAACGATGCTAATAAAGACGATTGAATATATGACACTAGACATGATATAATCGTAATTAACAAGCATGAACAATAATAACGCAACAATTAAGAAAGGTAAACAGTAACTAAGACTAAAACAAAGGTTAAGAATAAAAGAGAGAAAAGAGTTTACAATCTTAGCAATCCGGCGTAAAGAACAAATCCACGTCGATAAAAACCCGAATGTAAACTAAAGGTAAAGTTCAGAAACTAATGTTTAATGCTAAGTGTCTGCTAATCGATAATAATGATTGATAATCCCTAATGACGAAAATAAGTCTTATATAATGCATAACACGACTTTTAACCTAATTAATCTATGGACTTAAGGCCCGTAATAGCTTTCACTCGATCGAGGGAAAATTCCCTTCGATCGAGGCTTTTATTCGAGGATATCGGTCGATCGAGGACTTCATCCACTCGATCGACCGGTTCTTTAGCAGCTACCCCTCGATCGAGCAAAGGTATAGCTCGATCGAGGTCTTCCTTACTTCAACCCTCCTCGATCGATCAAAGGTATAGTCGATCGAGGTCTTCTGGCTTGTCATGTAACGTTAGTCATGACTTTGGGCTTGATTGTGATCGGGTTCACGCTTTTCCATGCAAGAGCTTCTAATCCGTTCCTTCCATTCTCCTAAATGCATGCAAAGTGGACTGTTTCGGCTCGGTTTCCGCTACTACGCAGCTTGTACCTACAAAATGGTAATGAAAGTACAAAGTAGCCAAATAGGGGCAAATGGTGACATAATATCACCTAAATGACATAGAAATGCGTGCAATGAAAGTACAAAGTAGCCAAATAGGGGCAAATGGTGACATAATATCACCTAAATGACATAGAAATGCGTGCATAAATGTACTAGAAAGTCTATATAAAATACACGCATCAAACTTCCTCAAACCAAACCTTTGCTTGTCCTCAAGCAAACTAAATGCAGATATATGGAACTAAATGAACCTAGGGGAATGGAGTAAGTCTCAGAGCTAGCTACAAGTCAATGCTAAACAGTTTAATGCACTCATTCAATCGCTACAAAGCTTAATACAAAAGAGAACGAATTTATAAAATCTTGGAAATAAATTAGACTTTCGACCTTGCAAAACTCAACCAAATTCGGACTCTCACGGGTTACTCTTCTCTCATTAAGCAAATGGTAAGTAAATATGTAAAAGAAAGAGAGAAGAAAATATAGTCACTCACCTAGACTACGACCGACACAGCATGCATTGCTAACTAATATGAAAGACGATTCAAGGATATCAAATTTATTACATGTTATTTTATCAAAACTTCTAACATGTGAATTATTAAATCTTACTAAAACCCGCTTGACTTAAAGGATATCAAATTAAACTACGATCTCGTATTATAATTTCTAACATGTGAGAAATAAAAATTTTATGAAAAACCTTTTTAATTAAATATTTTACTTATTAACATTTCCCACTTGCTAAATATTACAAAACACGATAAATTAACACTAAACTCAAAAACCGTCACAAGTCCAAAGTGAGGGCTCATGGGCTGATTTTGGGCCGGACCTAACATGGGCCTGGACTGGGCCCACGTCTGATTTGGGCTGTTTTGGCTATTTTTATCGACTTTACTAAAAACCGTTTCCTAATATTTCCCG
>JAIUZE010072030.1:25871-45719 GCA_022085475.1 Heliosperma pusillum | reverse complement strand
CTCGAGCTGCAACCAGCTTCCCTACCTCGTATTATAATTATTATCAGATTCCACATGATAGCTTTCATATGATAGGTGTATATGTTAGTAATTTTGTTCATAACATGAAAAGCATATCATATTGGTTAAGGTTTTGTATTTTCCATATACATTGCTTCTATGTTATTCATGTTTAATTAAACTCGACATTTCGTGGCTGGGAGAACTCGGAGTTACTCCCCACTGACTGTGGCTTCCGTGTTATATTTAATGCGGTTGGCAGGTTTGTGATGCATACATTGGGTACATTGACGAGCTAGCGAGCGAAGTATTTACCTTGGACCTATATTCGGTTCTTAGATTGTATATTATTATACACTCTTTTATTTCCGTATTTATACGGGAGATATGTCTCCCGTCTTGTATAATTCTTATGTAAATTTTATTCTCTTTTCATTATGAACCTTTGTATTTAAGACACCTTTATTATGTATTCTCATATTTTATTCAGTTAAATTATTTTTTTTTTCTTTCCGCAAATTTGAGGGTGTCACACATTAGCTTTGAGTTTTTCATTCACCATTTGTATGTTTGTCCTTGTATAGTGTTGAGCGCTTTGCTTAGGGACAAGCAAAGGATTCATTTGGGGGAGTTTGATGATAATTATTTATACACATATTTTATGCTTCCCTTAGTTACAAATAACTCGATTTACCGTCTTTCCTTGCTTATTTTTAAGCTATTTTAGTTAGAATATCGATTCTGCCGCTTCTATTATGTTTTAATGCAGATTGGATGCATTTGGAGTTTTTGAGTAGTTATGAAGCATGTCGGAGTCGGATCGTAGAAGGTTAGGCACGGAAATCGAGAGCAATGGAGAGCAAATGAAGAAAATCAAAGAAACGAGCCATTTTGAGGGCTGCTCGATCGAGCAGAAGTCCCTTGCTCGATCGAGTCGTGCTGATGGCTGCTCGATCGAGCAGATTCACTTTGCTCGATCGAGCAACCTACTTTTTGACGGCTTTTCGTATTTTCCTAAACTAGTTTAACCTAATTAATTAGATTTTTATTATAAAAGGAAAGCTCGTCTTTCATAATTAGCTAGACTTTAATATTAGAAACATAAGTTTTCTTTGCTTTGCTACTGGATTTTATTATCAAGACGATTGTCTTTAGTTCAACTTGTAATCGGTATTCTTCAATCTTTCTTCGTTATTCAAATTAATTACCTTCTAGTTCTTTAATTATTCTTTGTTCATCCTTTCATAAATGTTAATCATGTTTACTTTAATTATTATTGTTGTTATTTATATTGTTATGAGTAGCTAAATTCCTTCCTAGGGTTGAAAGGGGATCTAGGATTGTTAGAAGGGGTAGACTAATTAATTGAATTGCAATTGCATGGTTATCGTTTGATTATCGTTTTAATTCTAGTTGTTTGATTACTGGCCAGGATTAATTAACTAGTCTCGCAAATTAGGATTGACACCGACCGGGTTAAGACTAAGATAGACTACGATAATTGAATAGAACTCGTTTAATGATAGCGATCGCATGTTAATTGTAGATCTAAAGGGCATAATTGAATCGACCAATCTTGTGTCCTTAGATAACGTTATTGCATGATAGTTGATTACACATTTACCCCTGAACATTAATCCTAGTGAACATGAGACCCTAGACTTTTAATCTTATTGTTTTCAACCTTTTATTGTTATTGTTTGCTATTAGTTTAGAAATACCAATCTTAAAACCCCGAAATTGTTACTATAGAGACAAACCTAGTTTAACAGATTAGAATACTTCGCCTCCTTGTGGATTCGATACCTTGCTTACTGCTGACTATTAGTGAGTAGTGAATTAGGATTACTTTGATTAAGGTGACGCGACTTTACCCTTATCAGTAACCCTCCATCAACTGATATAGTGTCATGTAAGGGATGATGGTTTCACATCTTTTGAACAACTCAATCACCTCCGTCTCGATCCTCTTTAGTTCATTCCTTTTCAGAAGGACCGATTCTAAAGAACAAAAGAAAATGATAACAAATGATGATTAAGAACAAATGAAAATGATAAGAAATGAAAATGATAAGGTATGAGGATTATTAATTTTACCTTTTGTTATATTCATTTCAGCAATATGAGGGTTATTTCTCTTATAGAAAGTACCCATCATTTGTGGTAGTGATACGAGATTACGTTCATAACGCCTCATGAAATCCCACTAACACCGCGAGCCTCTCGTCGCGATGCCATGCCTAGCTGCCGATACAAATAAGCCAAACAAGCGGCACCCCAAGCATACTCACCAACCTGCTCGAGATCATCAAGCAAGGGTAACAACTGAGCTGACACCCTATCCCCGGACTTGTCCACAAACAAAGTCTGTCCCAACAACAACACCAAATAAGCACGGAGGGAGTCATGCTCGTTCCCTTCCGTGACATGGGACCTCAAAGACGACACCAACAAGCCACCACCCTTATATAACGGTGGTGCCACGTCGTCGGGAAGTATGCCAAAAAAACCGTGCCACATCCCTCTTCAAACCCATCTCCTCCCTCGAAGAACCCGCAGCAGACGTACCCTGCACAAACACCCTCGAACCAAGAGGCCGAATCCCAAAAACCTCCTCCACATCGTGAAGCGTAATGGTGATCTCTTCGAACGGCATATGAAATGTGTTCGTATCCACCTGCCACCTCTCTATAAAAGCGCTCAGCAGGTTCTCATCCAAAGCCGTCGTACAACACATCGTCAAACCATTCAACCCGGTCAACTGAAACCTCCTAACAACATCAGCCGACACCTCCACTTCCCTAACCCCTCAACATAACCCAGCATCTCGTAACACTTAATAAAGGACCTAGCCGCCTCGGTCTTGGTCCAAGTGTCCAACTACTAAATGCCACATGCCCACCAAAACTCCGTAACACAGAAATGTTACGGGGCCCACCAGAAACTGGGGCTCTAAGGAGCCAATCAATGTCACTACGCGGCTTCTTCCGCGGCTCCCTCTCCGAACCATCCTGCAACCTAGAGTAGCGGCCTAAGGTGTCCCGGGCTAACCTCTGAGACAACGGTAACTCGGATCTCGAGTTCCGTACGGACCGATCAACCATATCCTCCTCGCCCTCCGACTCCTCGTCCACCAAACCCTCGTCCACCAAATCCTCTTCCATATAAACGTCGTCCACCAAACCCTCTTCCTCGAAAACCTGATCAATCTGACGAACACTACCTCCTACCTCCTATGACATTCTCTCAGAGCTACCGCTAGCAACGGGATTAGATCTACACCGAATGACAACGCGAGGTATCCGTGTACTAGAAGGGGCCTCCCGACCACGACGCTTTGAAGCCGTGACTCTCCGGTTCACCGTACGATAATCGGGAACCGTAACGCTCTTTCCTCGATCTCCCATCTGCATTAGACAATTTAAAACGTTGAAATAAGCGTTAATAATATTCCTAAAACATATTTTAATCAAACAAATTAGTTTAATCAACTTAATTAACAAATTATAAAATATTACAAAGAAACCATGGACGGACTTTTAATCAAAAAATTCAAACAATGGGCGATTTTTTTCTATGGAAATCCCACCATGGTGGGATGAAAAAACTGGAAATCCCACCATGGTTGGACGTCAATTTCACACGTCCAACCATGGTGGGATTTCCAGTTTTTTCATACCACCATGGTGGGACAACCATTTCACACGTCCAACCATGGTTGGACGCTCAGTTTTTTCGTCCAACCATGGTGGGATTTTGGGGAAAAAAATCCCCCATGGTTGGACGTGTGATTTTTTCGTCCAACCACGGGGGAAAATTTTTCCCCTCCAAATCCCACCATGGTGGGATGAAGAACTCGGGAAAAAAATCGTTAATTTCTTTCTTTATACAAACTATGAACACAAATCTAAACAACAAACAACAACAAACAACAACAAATAAACAACATCACATAACTAAAAGTTTTTACAACAAACAACAACAAATCTAACAACAAAACAAACAAAAAATTATATACAATAAGAAACTAACAACAATCTTTTTAGTTTAACTAAAAATTTACAAATTAAAACCAAAAAACTAACAACAATCTAATCTATGTGGAAAATATAAACCAAAACAACAATCTAATTTACAATAAATCAAAAGATAAGTATCTAGATCTAGAAAATTAAAAAAAAAAAAAAAAAAACATACCGGCCGCAGGGACGGCGGCACGGCGGCAGGAGATGCGGCACTGCGGCGGCAGGGGCAGGGGCAGGTGGTGGCGGTGGGGGTGTGTGAAGAGAAGTTTATTGGGTTTTGATTTTAGTTGTATTTGGGAGAGAATAAGTGTAGAGAGAGAAAGCCAAGGGCAAGAGACGTCTTTTTTATGAAAAACGTTGTCGATGTTTTCTAAAACGTCGTCGATGTTTTACAATCCGAGTTAAGAAGGTGGACTCAGCAGATGCTCACTATATATATATATATATAGAATTGAGATCCGGTGAGAACCACTAAGATAATGAGAACCGTGAGAACTCCGCCTTACCAAATTTATTTTTTAAAAATAACAACATATTTGGGTTCGGCGTAGAATGTTATGGCTAGATAACATATTTCTTGGTCGAAAAATTATACGATATTGACGGAAATTGAGGCGAAATACAATTCATTAATTTTCATGCACGTAGTTGTCAGTTTCATGTATCTAACATTTTTCATGCACCTAGTACTCATTTTCATGCATATAGAGCTCATTATTTTCATGCACCTAGTAATTGTTTTAATGCATGTAACAATTTTCATGCACCTAGTGCTCCTTTTCATGCATTTAGAGTTGATTTATTTTATCTAATTGAATTTATGTACATAAAGTACATATTTTTTAATATAATCAATAAATTTTGTTTATTTACTGCAAATATTTTGATTGAATAAACTAAACTAATGGTAAATGATCCATCAAAACGTTCGGAACGAAATTTGGTGGAGATTTAGTGAAGGTTCTCACGGTTCTCATTATATTAGTGGTTCTCACCGGATCCTGACCCTATATATATATATATATATATATATATATATATATATATATATATATATCTTATTTGTATTTTACCTCATATATTTTTTTGTCAATAATATCTTTAAAATGTGTAATAATAATATTAATATAGTTAACTTAAGTTAATTAATTTAATTTCAGCTTTTACAAGTTTAGTTTAGAAAAGTTCAGTTATAAGTTTAGTTTAGAAAAGTTCAGCTAAGAAAAGTTCGGCAAAATTCAGTCGTTAAAACAAGTGAAAATACGAGACTCCTCCTACTGTAGCACAAAATTATGGACTGAGCGAAAAAGCGGATTGAAAGGTTCAACTACCAAGATGTCTACATCTCCGTCGACATTCCTCTTTAAGAACGGTATTATTTTACCCGCCGCCGACACTCCTCCGATCTCAACATTTCTCGCTACTCATCCAGGTTCATCTCATCTCGTCAATCTTACATTTTGATCAATTTATCTCATCAAATCCCTAAACAAACCCTAGAATTTTAATTCCTTGTTTTTTTTTTCTGCAGGTGCATATACAACAACAAGAACTCATGATAATGGAAGAATTCTTCTATTCTACGATCGACACCTTAAACGCCTCTCTAATTCCCTCAAAATTCTGCTTAATTCCAACCCTAGCCTCGTTTTCGGCCCTCAATTCTCGTCCAAGTTTTTCATGCCGCCGTCTTTGGACTGGGATTTCGTTTTGCGCAATCGAGTTAGGGAGGAAGTGCGTGTCTTGCTGCCGGTTGCGCTTAGTGAGAGGGGTTTTGGAGAAGAACTTGCTGTTTCGGCTTTGATTGGAGGGAATGTTGGGGAATTAAGGGGGAGAATTGATAGTGAAGTGATTGATAGGATTTTTGACGTGTATGTGCATATAGGAATGTATGTTCCCCCTGCTTTTGGTGTTGCCGGAAATGGGGCTAGGTTGGCTATCGTTGGGAATAGGAGGGATTTTGCCGAAGCTAAGTACTCTGATTGGGCTAGGTTTGCCTTAAATCATTTTCTTTCTCCTTTTTTCCCCCTCGATCAAGTTCATTTACGTCTATTGTTTGGTTGTTCGCCGGGACATAATGAATTAAGGATATTTGTGTGAGATTGTTGTCTTATATTGTACGAGATAATAATTGGATAAATAAAAAACTGAGTCTCATTGAATTTGGGAAGTAATAACATTTAAAAAATGAATTGTTGATATGCTTATAAAATACCCAGAGTTGACCTGATTGCTCAGTTTAGCTTGTGTAGGGAATGTAGAGACATTTCGAAAAAGCAACTTCAGATTCGTTAATTAGAATTTGTCTTAGATTAGGGTTGCTTAATAGTTAATGCCAAGTATGACGAGAAATGATAGTTTGGTGGGTGTAGGGTTGCTTAAGGCCAAGTATGACAGACAAAAGCAACTTATTCATGTTTTGATACATTTCTGCCTCTGGTCCGAAATTTTGATGATTCCATGTTAGTTTGTTTCACAGTATCAAACATGTGCACTTAAATACTGCGTACTCAAATGCTCAGGCCTTTCCGAGTTGTAATTTCTGGAACTTGAATTTCTAGGTAGGCTGAGGAAGCCACTGGAAAAATTGAGGCCTCCATCAGCTACTGAGCTCTTGTTGTCAGATGATGATGGCCGTATATTTGAAGGAACTATAACAAATTTCTTTGTTGTTTGTTCTAAGGTGAGGGTACGTTCAAATATAAATCTGTAGGCCTTATCTTACTACATTTTTTTCTGATTCCCCTGGCCCCTCTTTGAATGATTTAAATTTCAGTTTTATGACATCTTCACTTAACAAACTATACTACTCCCTCCCATGATCCCATCCAACTAGTTGTTTACATTTTTATTCTTTTATGAAGAATATAAATACATTATTTTAATACATTATCTTCACCTTATATTAATACATTATTTTCTGATTCCCCTGGTTCCTCTATGAATGATTTAATTTCAGATTTATGACAACTTCAGGTAACAAACTATGGAAACTATACTACTCCCTCTCATTCAGCTAGTTGTTTACATTTTTATTCTCTTATACAAATTTGCTCACTAAAGTTGTTCGCTTCTATCTCTTGTGAAGTAGTGGTCTTGCAATGCAGTTCTAGACGCAATTTCCATCTTGGGTCATTCGAAAACAATCTCTTTGTGTTGCTAACACAAGGGTAAGGTTGTGTACATCCGACCTCCCTTTACCCCGCAATTTGCGGAAGCCATTGAGGCATTGGGGTAATATTTTCGTTTTTGTTGGGTGGTGTTGACGAGGAATATTTTAATGAAACGCAAACAACTAGTTGAATGAGGGGGAGTATCATGTAAGTGCTCAGTGTATGCGAAGTCTGTAAAGTTCTGTAGCTGAACCACTATTTTGTTAAAATTTGGCATTGAAGTTACCACAATAATGTGAGTTTATTATCATTGATCCTGTCTAAACTTTATAAATATGTAAGGATGGCCAGAGAAGGTATTTAAGAAATTAGTACTGACATGATGGCAGAAACTAGTGACAGGGTTACTTTTGAATTTCTTCAAATTTAGTTGAAAATGATTCATATAAAGCATTAAAAAGAATGGAATTCGTCTTTCTGCCACAGCAGTCAGCAGTCACAGCACTCATTATCTTGTATGCCTTTAAAGTTTGAACTGCCATTTTAATCATTAATGTGCACTCATTATCTTGTTCAAGACTTAATGTTATGTACTGTAAGGAGTATTGTTCTGACAAATTTCTGGCTTCTTCATCTTTAGTTTTGGATTTTCAGCCGCCATAACTTTATCTATTGTGGCCGCAAACGCCGGTTTTGTTGGAAAGTTTTGACACATGAATGTTTGAGTATAAGTGAGATAATTGGGAGTGTCTTTAAATGCACTTGTGTATGTTAGGGTGTTTGCGTGAGAGGGAGTGACTGAAGAGTGGAATAAAATTCTTTCTGCAAGTAATTTGCTGTGCTTCTTGTTCCCCTATTTATTGAACTTGTGGATCTTAGTGAATATCATACACTGGATGTTCCTCTTCCTCCTCCCCTCAAATGACTGAAGCTGGTATTCTTGTGTTGTGAAAGTATGTTTCTGACCTTATCTGCAGGGAAACAGTGAGATCAAGGAGGAAAAGCTACATGATGACGATAGTTTTCACTCGTATGAATTACAGACAGCCTCCGTAAATGCTGGTGTCCTGCCAGGAATCATCCGCCAGTTAGTACTGGAGTAAGTGGTTTTGCCTTGTTCTTTGATAGTCATGTATTAGTCCACACCCAGTGTTTGTTATTTGCTGCAGTCTGAGTCTCGAATTTTGATAACATATATTGTGATTATTTTATATTTCTTCTCTAAATATTCCTCGACATTTCTGTTTTCTGCATTTTACCACTCCGCTTTGTCTCACTTTTCCACATGTTTTGTGTTTATGTCTTTCTACATGTGGATGATCTGTTTTAGTATATTTTGGTATCTTATGGTCTTTGTTGCTTAGCTTCGAGTGGTGTGTGATATAGGTGTTGGCTAATGACCTGGAATCTAGCATTTAAATACATGTATGTGCTAAAAATTAATGCTATTTGCTGTATGAGTAAATTAATTTACACAAACAAGTTTATTATCTACCAAGCTCTATATGAATTTATCTGTTGGATGAAATAAGATGTCTAAGAAAGGGGGAAGTACTCTTTTTCAATCACTATGTAAATTAATGTTGTTATTGACCATTTGCCTTAACTTTCATTCTTGATACATGGAGTGCTTTGTGATTTAGTTGTTTCAATGTGTACTTTTCTTTTTCTTGCAATATGCGTTATTCTGAACATTAAGCGTGAAGAAAAACTTATTGGACAGAGCACATGAAGATCTGAACACATGATAGCGTGGTTCAAAATCTCGGCCGAGTTTTGTCGTATCGTCTGAAGTGTATCGGATTTTTACTCTAACGATGCGAGATATCACCTGATAAATCACCGAGATTCACAGTGATTCGTCCGCGACGGCCAATTAAGGACCGATTATACTGCTACCGCAACTACGATCGATACCGAGATTTTGAACCATGCATGATGGTCTCCTTATGGGTGAAGTTGGACCTTGGATGAGTTATTAGACTTTCAACTGTTTATTTGATGCTAGATGTTGATAGTAGAGTTTGGAAGACTCATTCTTCGGCTGTTTACAGTTTCAAATTTTGTATGACATCTCTCACTTGATCATTTTCATCTACTTTGAACTTTGTTATGAAAGAAATATTAACTTTCATTGAAAATAAGTGACTTTTGTTGGATAAGCTACTTGGAAGACTTAACACTGATGACAATCTTCAGCGTGATGGTACTGCTCGTAGTATAATGTGAGTGCATGTGCTGGAAAAACTGTGAAGATAGGGATACATTCATACATCTATTCCTTCATTCTCACATGGGTTGTGAGTTGTGGTTTAGGATGATTAATATTAGTGAACAGCCGTGGGCGTTTCCTGGTTTGACAGTAAAAATTTCTCACATTATATTTCTGGAGCTTGGTGTAGTATAGAGTAAAAAAGATGGTACGCTATTACGGACGTGTTGATTACTTCATTGTTCTTTGGTTATGTGGTTGGAGATGAATTCTCTGATATTTTCAAGAATATTCTTTTCACTTTATATGGGGACTGGGGAGGAGCTGACTTCCTATTTCCTAGCCATACAATGCAGTCGGGCATCTTTATATTGTTTGCATATGAAGATCCTTTGTCCTCTATTGTTATATCTTTATATACAAAGCAGTCGGGCATCTTTATATTGTTTATACAATGCAGTCGGGCTAAAACTTCGGTGCTTTTTAGGGACCCCAGTTAAGTAATATCCTATTTTTCAATTAAAAAAATAATTTTGTTTGTCTAAGGTTATATAGTTAAATGGGCGGAAATTGATTTAACCTCCTCGGTGACACCAGTCCATATGACTTTTCCAGTTTTTTTTTTATTGCAAATCTATCATACAACAAACTTTTCTTCCTATATTTTTTGTTAGACTTCGGTTTATTTTTGATGTATCAAAGTAATGTCATTCCCTTTTGAGTTTTTGGCATTTTTAATGGGATGTGATTTTGCAATTGCAAAACCATCTGGGTGTACTGGGGCTCTGTGAGTGGATAGTGTAACTTAACTTCTAAGCAGTGGAATTGCTCAAACACAGTGTGTGTCTGACTACTTACTACTCGTTTGAATCTTTTTTTTCTGAAACAGGGTATGTTTTAGCAATGGCATTACAGTTCGGGAGGTATCACCATCTTGGTTGGAACGTGGAAATTGGGAAGAGGCATTTATTACAAGTAAATATTAATTACTACTTTTAACTTGTCAATGAGCTCCTTTTTGTATAGGGAGGGATGAGAAAGGCATTGTAGTCGATTGATTGGCTAAATATCCTAGTATGGTTCTTATTTTCTGTTTCCTTTGATCTTTGTTACTATGGAGACTAGTCAATCAATCCATTCAAGCCTAGTGGTTTAAATCTCTGCAGTGGGCGGAAGTTTCAGGCAAGTAGTTCCTTTTTGACCTATATGGGCATATACTGTATAATACTATAATGTTATTTTCATTTGGTTTGTAATTAGTTGATGACATGCTGGAGTTGGGTGGATTTATTTTCATCTGGTTCATAATTAGTTTGTGGCATGCCGGAGCTGTATGGCATAACTGAGAATGCCCATGATTGTACTCAAATACGAACAAACACACACACCAATTTATTTTATCTCTGTTTATAATTTTGTTTTTGCTTCGTTTAGAAAGGAGCATTTTTTCTGTTTTCTAATGTGTCTTCCATCTAATTTACTTATAGATAGCCTGAGACTTGTGCAACATGTAGAATCAATACAGGCTCCTACTTCACTGGCATCAATGGAGTCCAAATCATGGGAAGATGTATCATGGTCGGAGAAACAGTTTAAGGCATGTATTTACAGCTTGCTGTGGTAGATTTGTCATTTCAGTGTACATATGCTCATATACCTTATTCTTGATTATCAAACAAAAACAGGCAGGTCCAGGGGCTATAACATCACTAATCCAGGTACTTTACTCATTGTGCTTCCCTCTTTGTGCTGGTCATTTGTTTAATTTTGCTTTTTGTACGAAGGCAAGGTGAGCCTGCAAAATACTCATTTACCCTTTGTATCTTCTCTCTCCTCCCACCTATGCTTATGGTCACTTTGCTCAGTGCTTAACTGCTCACCTATTCCCTCTCTCACATCTCATACTTCCATCTTTTCTGGTCGGCCCTCACCGATTTAGCTAAAAAGCAGACCACTTTTCCCCTGTTCTTAATTTCAGAAGTCAATCAATCTGCTCCTCTCCCCACTTCCACCACCCAAGTGCTAGACATTTTATTTACATTATGTGAGTGAACAAAGCAGTTGTAAAAAGAAAGAAGCTTCCCTGTTTAGAATTTCGAAATTTTTCCGTTAAACTTGCCACATGTACAGCAAGTCAACAACAACATCAAGCCTTAATCCCAAAAGGATTGGGGTCGGTTGAAATGAATCATCTTTTAGAATCGACCCTGTTTCATCACACAGCTCATAATACGAAAGAAATAGGAAAAAGAGAAATGACAACACTTGTTTTTTTTTTGGGACGTGTTTTTTCATATACGGATTTTACTCTCTCACATACGACTTTTACAATATTACCCGTGTCATTTGTTTTTCATCTCTTCACCCAATTGAGTTTTTCCTTCCTCCATTCACCTCCCCTCACCACCAAATCATTAACGCCATCCCACCGTCTAGTCCGTTCACCAACTCCGGCCAAGCTAGTCCTCGTCGGCACAACCTAATTATTGTTTACATAATTGCAATTACAACCCAAATATATTTGATTAAAAAAAAGAAAAAAAAGACAACATCCCAGCCTCCCACCACCACCACCTGACCACCTGACCACCAATACCAGACCACCAGACCACCAACACTTGACCATCAGACCACCACCTACGCCGACCTCCACTCCGAGAGAGACACACGACCAACCCCCGTGCATTGCCCTCTCGCACTGCCCCCTCTTCCGCATTCTCCTCGGCTTCCACCACCACCGACCACCACCTTGATCACGCACCACCCCTAACCACCGCGCACCACCCATTTAACAACGGTCCACCACCCATAAGCACGGCCTAGTGGTCCACCACCCGAACCACCATGCGTTGATGGATAACAGTTGATAAAAAAAAGTGACCAATTAGCATTAATTAACAATTAATATACCCTAATAGGTTTAACAAAATATTTTATTAGTTGTCCAACAACATAAGTTTATTCACTAGTTTGAGCATTATAATCCATTGTTTAATTTTTAACATTTAGATTCGATTTTAGGGAAAATCGTAACCAGACTAAAATTTGTTTAGGTTTAGAAAAAGGGTAGGATGTGGAAAATTAATGAAAAAGTGTATGTGAAAGAGTAAAGTTCGTATGTGAAAAAGTAATTCCATTTTTTTTTTATAGAAAAATTTAGATCTAAAATGCAAATTACTAATAATAGTTTTGAAAATAGAAGTAAAAAACTAGTGTTTCGACAAATTTCAAAAGTAAACAAAGTTTGATCATAATATCATATAAGATGCTTTTGGGTAAAACTTTTTATAAATCGCAACAGTAAACAAAAAATTTTTAAAAATAAAAATAAAAACTATAAATAGTTCAAATAAGAACATATACTAAAAATCCACATGTATCATGTCCCTCCATTTTTCTCTCCCTGTCACCATTCACTCTTCCATCCCTAAAAGTCTCATATCATGCTCGATCACTTTCAACCTTTTCTTAGGCCTCCCTCTACCCCTAGCAACCTATTCTGTTCCAAGGTGTTCCAAGGTTGCGACTTTCGAGTCTCCTAACGGGTGCATCCGTAGGTCTCTTCTCACATGGCCAAACCATCTGTGGGTCGGGATGGGTGATGTGTGTCATGGCCGACTTCTCTTGACACCCACAATCAAGGTTCAGCACACGCGCCACCAGTGGCGATTCTAGGATCTTGATCATGCGGGTCCGGACATTAAAATAAAACCAGAGGATATTAAGTTAACATTGGCATTTAGGATTGCGTCAATAATGTGGCTCGAGTTAAATGTAAAGAATCTTGAGGGTAAAAGTGTAATTATAATAACAAAAATAAACAGTCTTTTGTTATGATAAAATTAAGCCGTAACACCGTCCCTAGAAAAATAAAAATGATGAGTAATAACTATATGTATGTAAAATACAACAAGTGTAATATTTTGACAAAATGGTACTTTATTTCTAAAGTTTAAATAAATTATGACTTGCAAAAAATACCGAATCTCTAAGAACTAAAGCATTATCTCCAACAAAGATGAATTTGTGAGACAATAGTTTTAGTTCGTACTACTTGACTAGGCTGATAAAGTGTATAAATGACACAAGTGAGATAAGACTATGAAGGAGAAAAAAATACTGAAAAATTACCATTAGAGGACTCGAACTTTGGTCCTCAAGCAAAGAAAGTAAGACTACAATCAGTGCGACGAGATAAGTTGATATTTTATACAACTAAGCTACCTATATTTTCTGAGTTCAGGGGGTTCAGGTGCATACCATGAACCCCCCCTTAAATCGCCAATGTGCGCCACTCATCAGAAATCTGTCATAATGAGTCAGGCTTCCCGAAACAACCCGAAACAACCCAAACTCTGACCCTCACCAACGAGTCAGGCTTGTTATTCATCCCCATTTGGTTATCCTTCCCACTCACTTTGATGTCTCAAGTGTTTTGGGATAGGTTGAACTAAAAAGAACACTTAAGACATGAATACCCTAGGACATACAAGAAATGGTCTAGGACCACCTAGACACTACAAGAAATGGTCTAGAACCACCTAGACACTTCCACATTATTCTAGAATTTTTTTTGGGTTTAAAGCACATTATGTCGCTGTAAGAATCGAACCCCAACCTATTGGTTGGAGTAAGAGAGCTCTTATCACATGAGCCAACTCTTGTTCTTCCATTATTCTAGAATATTCTAAACTATAGAATAATCTAGGCAGTACTAGAGTACACTAGGTTCTTCTAGAATACTCTAGGCGATTCTGGAAAGCTCGAGAAGGTCCTTGAATCTCCTAGAACATCCTACCAAATGTAGCCCATCAAATGATTTAACCCGAACAAAACAATGTAATTGGATAGATGAGCAGCCTTCCGCGTCATGTGGGCTAGGGATGATTAAGTAGAGATTGTGCAGTAGTTAAGATAGCTGATTTGCTTGTGAAATGGAAAGTAAAATCATATGACTAGGACACCACAATATGTAAATAAGGTGGATGAAGGAATAATAAGTTTCTATGGAATTCATGTTTTTGGTGCAACTATTCATGCGTTTAGTATTACGAACCTGCTGTTTCTTCTACCTTGTAACCTAGCATTTTCTATTAGGTTAACGTACCAACATTTTCTTGGCACGTCAAGGGCTGGCATAAATTCCTACTTCTGCTTCTCATGTCTTTCTGAAATGCTTCTGTAGAGAGAAATATTGAAGAAAGTTGATGTAGAAGGGTATTCCCTCACTGTATGAAATCCGCCAGGGCTCTTCAAGATGCTTGATAGTACAGGCAAACCTGGATTTGATGCATGCTATGTATGATATGGTTTCCACTCGGCACATGCGTCATGTTAATCCATACTTTCGAAGTTTGAACTCCGAGCTACTCCCGCTGGATTCTGATTTTTTCTTGCCTTAATTTTTCGGAACTTTTGAAAACAAAGTTTTCTATTCAGTAGGATTAAGAAGGGCAAGCAGAACCATATACAGAATGAAGTTTTTGAAAAAAGTTATCGGATATAAGGCTTTTAAAAATCATTTTTACCCATATACTCCTATCCAATCCAATGTACCCATTTACTTTTTGGAGGTCAAACTTTCAAAAGTTTGACCGTTTATACATCTAAAAATATAAAACTTTGAAAGACGAAATTAACATATTTAGTTTTGTTACAGAAATATCTTTCATAAAATTATATTTTTAGTAAATTTCTATATATAAAGAAAGAAAAACGTGGTCAAATCGTTGCCTCGAAGACCACCCAAAAGTAAATGGGTACATTGGATTGGATATGAGGGAGTATATGTTATTGGTCTACTCTCCGTACGTCAGGTGTTCAGTGTGTACCTTCTTACGGAATTCAGATTTTTATTGTTCAATTTTTGTGTTCAGAACTAAATGAGTAAAATGATGAAAACGTGCTTCTTACAAAAATTAAAGGGCTGCTATAAAAGCCGCAAAAATGAACACACCGTTAGTTTGTACAGATTCTGAAGAGCGCATCTATATTTAAAGATATTATTTGTAAACATTTCATTAGCAAGATTAGGCATTGGCAGTCTACTCCTCCCTCCCCACCCCCACCCCCACCCCCACCCCCACCCCCACCCCCCATTAAAGGGCGTTTGATATGGCCTTGTTAGGAAAGGGAAAGGGATCAAACACTCTCAGGGGGTCTTCGTTCACTGGTCTGGACCAAAGACCGGACCACACAATTTGGTCTGGACCGGATCGAACCGTGCAATTTGGTCTTGTCTCGATCAGATTGCGCATTTGGGTCCGTACCGAACCGAATCGGACCATACTTTATATAGTCTGATCCACGGTCCACCTATCTACATAAGTTTGGTCTTTGGTTTGGTCATGAACCAAACCAAACGGACCGCAGACCGGATCATGAACCAAACTATTACAACGAAGATCTTTAAAACTGTATGATTTACAAATATTGCGTCTAATATTGTACTAAGTTTGTTAATACTCCCTCCTATTCTAAGCTTTCTTCCCCTTCTCATTTGGCACAAATTTTAAGGATTTTAATTAAATAAGCAAAAATAATGTAGTGGGGTAAGGTGATTGGAGAGAGGGAATGTATTGTGGGGTATTATTGTGGAGTGAAGTGATTAAAATAATTATTGTTGTGGGGTAAGATGATTAAAATAAGATAAAGTATGGGTAATGTGGGGTATTGTAGTGGAGTAATGTGATTAAAATAAGTATAAAAGTTTACCAAAAAAGGAAAGGGGGAAATTATTGTGAATAGACGAAAATGGAAAGGGGGAACATTGCTCAAAATAGGAGGGAGTATTATTTTCCAATTTCGACTACTATAAAAAAATAATACCTATGATATTAATATAAATTAAAGCAATCGTTGGTCCATATGGTTTGGTCCTGTCTATTCCAGCATATACATTTTTATCTACCGGACCGCACCAATATGACTATGGTCTGGTCCACGGTCCAACATTTTACCCTATTTGATCTTCGGTCCACCACTTTTGGTTCGGTCCTGAACCAATGAACACTCCTACTCTCGGGGGAGTTTAGTTAGTGCTATAGCAGAAACGAGAAAGAACAAATAAAGAACAATAAAGATGATAACACATAGATTTACGTGGTTCACTAACGGTGTGTTAGCTACGTGCACAAGGCAGAAGGGAGGAGAGTTTTATTAATGTTGAGGAGTTTACAGAGTTTTCAGATTCAGAAATCAGATCAGATTGTTATGATATGCATATCTGTTAGGGTTAGACTTAAAGAGTTTATATACTACTATGTAAGACCTAATACAGAAACCCTAGAAAGGCCCAAAACAAACCATAGGCCCAAAGCAGATTCCTAGCCCAAACAGATTGACGGATACCGTTTAGGTTTCGGGGGCGTTGTCACTCGAAGTGGCAACTAAAGCGAATCAATGCATAAATCCAACAAATCTCCACCTTGACTTGAATTCTCTCTCAACCAGACAGATGTACCAGATGCACCCTCATAGATGCCAGATGTACCAGAAAAAACTTCTCTTCCTTCCCCCTCAGATATTGCCCCTAAGGGCAATCAGATGGTTCAGATATTTAGCAAGTCCAAACAATATTGGAACTTGCTCTGCGGAACTGGTTTGGTAAACATATCAGCTGGGTTATCAGCAGTATCCACTTTGTTGACCTTAATCATCTTCTCATTCCTTAGGAAATGATACCCGCCATCAATGTGTTTAGTTCTCTCATGATGGACTTGATCCTTAGCAAGATAAATTGCACTGAGACTGTCACAGTACACAATAGCTTGATCTTGATGTAGACCCAGATCATTAATCAATCCTTTCAACCAGATTTCCTCTTTAGCTGCTGATGTCAATGCATATACTCAGCTTCTGTAGTAGACAACGTTACTGTAGGCTGCAAAGTAGCCTTCTAACTGACAACTGAACCACAAAGAGTATAAACATAACCAGTCATAGATCTTCTACTGTCCACATCTCCATCATAATCTGAGTTAGAATACCCAGACACTAAACACTCTACATCACCTCCATAAATGAGACCAACATCAAAAGTACCCTTAAGGTACCTAAAGATCCTCTTCAGAGCTTGCCAATGTTCTTTTTCTGGATCACCCATAAATCGACTCACCACACTGACAGACTATGCTAGATCAGGTCTAGTACAGACCATAACATACATCAAACTTCCCACTGCATTAGCATAAGGAACCTGAGACATGTATGCCTTCTCTTCAGCTGACTTAGATGCAAACACAACAGACAGATGTGCATTTGATGCACTAGGACTATTTATGGATTTAGTTGTAGACATGCCAAACCTTGACAACATCCTATGAATATAGCCTTTATGAGATAAGAAAAGCTTCTTCTTGCTTCAATCCTTGAAGATCTCCATTCCCATAATTTTCTTCGTTGCACCCAAGTCTTTCATCTCAAACTCAGTACTTAGGAGATTCTTCACTTTCTGAATATCAGACTTTTTCTCTGCAGCTATTAGCATATTATCAACATATATGACTATAATGAATCATTTGCAGCCTTGTTGTAGTATACACAACAATCATACGGACACCTATTATAAACGATCTGCATCATATAGCTGTCAAACCGCTTGTACCACTGCATGGGAGACTGTTTCAGCCCATATAAGGACTTTTTCAGCCCACAAACATAGTCTTCTTTTCCAGGAACCTGGAAACCCTCTGGCTGAGTCATGTATATATCTTCCTCCAACTCTCCATGTATGTGACACCCTCAAATTTGCGGAAAGAAAAAAAATAATTTAAATAAATAAAAGATGAGAATACGTTTCTAATAGGTTCACTTTAGTGAAAATCGGTATATTTTAAAACCGGAACCTACTATTAAATATATTCATCATAAGAAGGTGTCATAAATAAAAAGGTTCATAACAAAAAAAAAATAATATTATACATAAAAGTATCTGAAACGGGAGACATATTCCCCGTATAAATACAGAAATAAAAGAGTGTATAATATATACAATCCTAAGAACCGAATATAGGTCCAAGGTAAATACTTCGCTCGCTAGCTCGTCAATGTACCCAATGTATGCATCACAAACCTGCCAACCGCATTAAATATAAACACGGAAGCCACAGTCAGTGGGGAGTAACTCCGAGTTCTCCCAGCCACGAAATGTCGAGTTTAATTAAACATGAATAACATAAAAGCAATGTATATGGAAAATACAAAACCTTAACATATATGATATGCTTTTCATGTTATGAAACAATTAACTAACATATAACCTAGCATATGAAAGCTATCATGTGAATCCGATAATAAACTATAACACGAGGTAGGGAAGCTGGTATGCTAGCTCAGAGGTTACCGTTAACATGGCCATGATACACTCAAACCCTAATCAACACGTAATCATGTGAATCAGTTAACAACCGGTAATCCAAACTCTATCAACCTTAGTCGGCTTGCATCTCACCTTCTAAGATTCATAGAATCATCAAACATGAAAGACCAATACGTCTACAAACAGGCACAAGTTCTTAGCACAGTCAATAGAAGACTTCTGTAACTCGAGTCTATACCACGAGGTAGGATATACTTACATATTTAGGCTCAGCGGTTACCCTAATAACATGGCCCAAATACAAAGCACACATCTAGGCTCAGCGGTTACCCTAATAACATGGCCCAGATCCAAAGCACATATCTTAGCTCAGAGGTTACCCTAATAACATGGCCAAGATACCACTCTACCCTAAACCTAGACTTCGCAGACCTAGAGCAATGCGAGATTCCATCGCATCCAAATACCCATAGAAATACAATCCACAATGATACCCCTAAGGAGATCACAAAGGGTTGGCTAGTACTAAAGCTGGCTCCATTCCCAAAGTGGAAGCAATAAGGCAGCCATGCCTCGACTTGGAGATCCACCAAGCCGGAACACAAAAGCTATCAAGCATTGAACATATACTCGTTAAAGATAGTAAGGCCTATCAATGTCATGGTCCAAGATACTCATTTAGAATTAGAATGGTCAAGACGCCATATACTCATAATTCTCTATGGGTACTTAGGCAACACGACACCAACCATATAATCAAACAGTCACGGGAAAAACTTCCTATCATGTGACTAATTGCATATAAATCATATTCAAATATCGTATCGCCTCATATCTACTAAGGCTCATTCATTCATTCATTAAATAAAACCTTCCCTGAAGACAAATCCCCGACCCGAGTCCCGCGACGGGTCATCAGTCAAAACGGGGCTGACTAGATCGTAGTTTGACCAAACCCGTTTGGTCAAACCGGCTAGAAACAGAGTGTTAGCCATCGAAGCTTGAACATAAGAACATCATAATCATTTCATGCCATTGTATTCAATTTCTAACATGTGAATTATTAATTCATACGAAAACTCGCTTGACTTAAAGGATATCAAATTAAACTACAATCTTGTATTATAATTTCTAACATGTGAGAAATAATAATATATATTGAAAACCTTTTAATTAAAT
>JAIUZE010072030.1:0-25851 GCA_022085475.1 Heliosperma pusillum | reverse complement strand
GTCAATAGCACGAATTCTGTAACTCGAGGCTATACCACAAGGTAGGAAAACATCCTAGTCCTAGACTGATCAGACCTAGCGACAACAGCTATTCCATTCCACGTCCCATGACATAACCGTACATGAGAAACTCTACTAGGCGACCCCCTAAGCAGAGATGGCTAGTACTTAAGATGGCTCCATTCCCAAAGTGGAACTCTTAGGCAGCCATGCCCCGACTTGGAGATAAGCCCCCCAGGTCGTGACACAAAAGCTATCAAGCTGTGAACTCCATATGCTCGTTAAAGATAGTACGGCCTATCTATGTCATGGTCCAAGATACTCATTTAGAATTTAGAATGGTCAAGACGCCATATACTCATAATTCTCTATGGGTACTTAGTCAACACAACATATATCATACAATCAAACAGTCACGGGAAAACTTCCTATCATGTGACTAATTGCATATAAATCATAATCAAATATCATATCGCCTCATATCTACTAAGGCTAATTCATTAATTAAATACAACCTTACTTGAAGACAAATCCCCGACCCGAGTCCCGCGACGGGTCATCAGTCAAAAAGGGGCTGACTAGATCTTAGTTTGACCAAACCCGTTTGATCAAACCGGCTAGAAACAGAGTCTTTATCACATAGACATAAAATCAACATATTCATTACATGTTATTTTATTTAAAACTTCTAACATATGAATTATTTAATCTTACTAAAACCCGCTTGACTTAAAGGATATCAAATTACACTACGATCTCGTCTTATAATTTCTAACATGTGAGAAATAATAATTTTATGAAAAATACTTTTAATTAAATAATTTACTTATTAAAATTTCCCACTTGCTAAATATTACAAAACACGACAAATTAACATTAAACTCAAAAAACCGTCACAAGTCCAGAGTGGGACCCACTGGCTGATTTTGGGCCGAGACATTACATGGGCCTGGACTGGGCCCCACGGCCTGGTTTTGGGCTGTTTTGGCTTTTGATCGATTTTACTAAAAACCGTTTCCTAATATTTTCCCGCATGCTTAACATATTTAAAACCCGTCAAAACAACAACAAAACAATCAAACATCGACACAACCCAAAGACCAAAACCCGGACCCACCATGGACCAACCCAGACCGGTCTGGACCGGGCCTGAACCGGCCTGAACCGGCTGGTTTGGGTCCGGTTTCCAGCCCTTCTCCACGGTTCCCACCACCAATCAACACCAAATAAATTCCAACATGTTTTTAATTAACAAACAACCATTTTAACAATCATCCATACAAAAATCATGGTTATAATTAAATCATTCAAATATGTCAAGAACACCAAACTTGTTATAAATTCATACAACATAATAATAACCACTACTTATCATGTTACTAACTAAAAATCCATAAATCATCATAACATGAACAAAAACAAAAGATGAACTAAAAAAACAAAAGAAACAAAAGCTGATGTAACATATATTCGTCGGTAACTCGGAATCGTACCGTTAGCTAGACAAGTCCTTACACCAAATAAGAAGTATAAACTAAGAAACCCGCCTACTAATCTTCACCCAAAATATACGAGTCTCCAAACTCGTCTTCAAAATCTTCCCCTATAAGAAATGACAAGAAAAACATTATTAGAACTTAAACTTGATTTTCCATAATTAAATGTTGAAAACGATTTTGCAGGAATTGAAAATAAACCGTACTAGAAGATGGAGAGCGAGGAGGAGATTCTAGAAATATAAGTTAGGACGGATTTAATTAAGAAATGAAGGTTTTATAATGATTTTGCTCAAGAACGACGAAGAACGGATGAAGAACACTCAAGAACGAATGAAGAACGATTAATTTGATCTTAATTTGATTTGTTGTAAAATGAAAAGGTTGTTGGTGAGTAATGTTGGGTGTGTGAGCCGTGTAATATAGAGGAAATAATGAGTCGGGTTTTGAAATTGTTGTTACGGAATTGACTCGGGTTTTATTATTATAATAAGATAATTAATTAAATATTAAGTTAATTAAATTAAATATCTAGATATTATGTTATAATAATGAAAAGAAATTAAAATATCAAGCCTAAGAGAGGAGAAAGGAGCCGTGTGGTTTGAGATGAATCGGGTCTGTTTTGTAAACGGTTTGCGTAATTTTCGTTGACGGATCGATAAAGTAACAAAATATCTAAGATATTTGTATTAGTTTAATCGAAACAATTAAAATATCTCAAGTGAGTGGAAAACGATGACATGGGCGTGTGACTCATGCCAAAGTCGAGTTTCGGGTTTGTTTCGGGATTTACGATGAGTCGGGAATAGTTAAATGATTCCCGGGTTTAAACCGTAAAACCTTATTATAAATTACGAATAAATTCAAAATAATTTTATTAAATTATCATAAATTCTAATAAATCTAAATAAAAATAAATCAAAAATATTATTTTTTTAAATAAAATTTCGGTCTTCAAACTTACAAGGCGAGTCGGGAAAGTCAACGAAAGTCAAAGTCGACTTAAAAGTCAAGAAAAGTCAAAGATGACTTAAAAGTCAAGAAAAGTTTATGACGACTTAAAAGTCAAGAAAAGTCAATGACGACTTTAAAAAGTCAAGAAAAGTCAAAGACGACTTAAAAGTCAAGAAAAGTCAAAGATGACTAAAAACGGGATTTTCATGAAATCTCTCAGAAATTCCAAATACGAACTCGGAATTTTAAAATACGACTCGAAACAATAAATTCTATTTTAAAAACTTAACCTTGCTGGAAAGTATCCTTAAGAAATTTTACTAGAAAAATTGGGTACTTTTCGGGTTGTTACAATGTAAGATAGCTGTTTTAACATCTAGTTGTTCAACTTCCAGATCCTGATGTGCAACTATCGCTAGTAGAACCCTGATGGAAGTATGATTGACCACTGGTGAGAAGATCTCATTGTAGACTACCCCCTCTCTTTGCGTGAACCCTCTAGCTACAACCCGACCTTTATACTTAACCACTTCAACCTCTGTTCCCCTTCATTTTTCTTGAAAACCCATTTGCATGTAACAATCTTTCTATCCCTCGCCTCTTGATTAATTCCCATGTCTGATTCTTCTGAAGTGACTCCATCTCGTCTCCCATTGCAGCAAGCCATTTGGGAGACTCAATACTAGTAACTGCTTCTTTGTAGGTGGATGGTTCAGTAGAATTTGGATCCACCTCCTCAACAACCAGAAGTGCAAAACCCACCAAATTATCTTCTTCACAATCAAATCTGTTCGGAGGCTTCCCGAAATTGGGCCCGATTGACCGTTCACGGGCCAAACTTGGCTGATTCTTAATTGGTAATGAAGAATCTGACGGTTCAGATTAAGACTGTAGTTGTTGATCTTCATGTTGTGGTTCACTCTCATCAAGAGTGACTTCTTGCTCCACATGTTTATCAACACTACTACTATCTGGTACAATAATAGACTTCACAGTAGGATTAATCATAGAATTTTCATCAAAAATGACATTCCTGCTCAATATAACCATACCCTCATATGGAGGGACCAATGTCATATTCTTGAACCATCAATATAAGCCACAAATACTCTCTTTTTAGCTCGTGTTCTAAACTTACCCCTGATTTACATGATTATAAGCAGTAATACCAAAATCTCTTAAAATAGAATAATCAACAAGGCTTACAAGACCACATTCTCAAAAGGAGTTTGAGATTCACACTCGTGTGATGTCCTCTATTTATTAGATTAGGATGAATTGTTTCCCCAGAACTCTTCGTTAGTTCAGCATTAGAGAGCATGCACTTTGCCTTCTCCAGAAGTGTCTGATCATTCGCTCTATACATCGTTTCTGTGAGTGTATCAGGATGGAGTGAGTCTAGCAATCCCTTCCTTCTTACAGGAGTAATCGAACTCAGACCAAACAAAAAACGCCAGACCGTTATTGTTAGCAACTTCTGACCTTTTCCTGTTTTGATTTCCATTAGTGTGGACAAACCCTCGCGAAATGCGGAAATATAAAACAGACAAGCATGTGAAAAGATATGCGGAAATACGGTATTTTAAAAACTTTTATACATGCAAGATAGAAAATACGAGGAGTGTCAAAATTACAAACTAAAGTACTAAATATAACAAAGAGACGGGGTCTCTTAAAATGTTAACAACCAACAAGTGTTTAGAAAACTAGCTAAAATCGTCTAGAGGTTAATCATCCAGGGCCTACGCCCGCTAGCTCACACCCGAACCCAAAATGTCACATCCAAAAAGTCAATCCATGCAAGCAACCTGTTCATTCATGAAAAACATGAACGCCACAGTCAGTGGGTAGTAACTCCGGGTTCTCCCAGCCATATCACCTTTAACGTACATATAAGGAAATACAAAAGTAGAGCATGCATATATAAATATACATGTGAGTTTGCGATAAGAATAGATAGGCAATTCTATAGATAATGATAAGATCATATATAAATCAAATCCGAGCCATCATGCTATTCAAAGACTCGGGAAGGACACTCTTAGGCAATCGAATACGCTCACTAGGGATTGCATCTCACCGTTAGCGGTATAAGATTGATAAGATTGAGACTCGACAGACAAACCAAGTCAAGTCATGCGATGATCACATAAATCCAACATATTATCATCCATTCACGAACCAAGACATTGACGGTGTCCAATCATGCAATGACCATGAATAATATCATGAAATCACGCAATCAAAGACGACGGTGCCCAATCATGCAATGACCATGAATAATATCATGAAATCACGCATTCAAAGACGACGACACGACGACGACCTCTCTCACGGTAAATGAAACGCACTAGCATCGTGTACAAGGCAAGTATGATTATGGGCATCCACGGGAGTAAAACCTTCCCTGAACGCATACACGATTCAATCCATTTCGTATATGTAGACTAATTTCCTCCTGGTAGGACGACGATAATAATACGGTCCTAGTCTAAATCTGGCCAGACTCTCGGAATAAATCATGTTCCGATTCGACACGTGGTAAGACGTTCCACATCCAAGACTCGGGCTTATAAAATATATATGCCGAGTACCCCAAATTCGGTAGATCAATTCACGAAAGAGGCGGAAAAGAGCTCAAGCCTCATAACAAGCGGTACGCTACATGCAAATAACACCACCTCGCAAGTACACAACATTTGACGGCCGGGTCGAACAACGCATAGCGTTCAACTCCCAACAACGTCGTCGTATGCCCACTAACACATGCATTAAGCAGTAGGATACCTCTCCGTTCCGACATTCCAGCCTTACGAACGGGAAGGTAGCCAAAGGAATGAGAGTACAAAGCACAAGACAAAATAGTGCTCAAACCGTATCATTTGTAAAAACCGACTCAAAGTGGGACATACCAAAAACCGTCACAAAACATGAGAATAGGAAATCATATAAGTTTAAATATGATAAACATGAGTCAATACATGATACATAAGCATTAGAACAAGTTTATAAAGCATAAGGAATAAAAACATAGTTCACCTCTCCAAAACAATGTTGTTTGGAAACCAACGAAAACAAGGGTCCACTTCAAACGGTCATAACTAGAGTTCTATATATGGGAATGCAGAAATTCCAAGTCGAGGTGATAGCTTAACCTCTTAAGGTTCCAACGAGATATCACACGCCCAAAACAAACAAGTAACGAAGGAGATATGATCATTTTACGAAAAGGGGTCAGTGAGTGAAACTGCACAAGTCACGACCGTGACTTGTATTTCACGACCGTGAGATGTGTTACCAAATCACCCGTGAACCTTCAAGATAAATTCAATCCTTTTATTTTCAATTCTCATAATCTACTTCTATTAACTATCAAAAATCAATATTTATCATCAACAATCATCAACTAACAACAATCATTATCCATAACATAATTCCTAACTTACTTATCGTATTCCAAATACGAATCCTAGCATATAAAGCATGTAAAACACGTAAATGATATCGAGTAACCCTTCACCGTTACCTTTACGCGTCTTTAAACGGTTACTAAGCTTTCCTAGTCTCCACCTACAAACCATTAGATAATAAAAGATGAATATAATTCACCTAGAGAAAGACGGATAATTTAAAAAACGAGAAAGACGATGATTTTAATATCAAAACGGATAGAGGAAGGTAAGAGGAGAAGAATAAGACGAACTTACGTGAATTCTATCAAGTAACGAAAAAGTTACGGTGAATCAAAGATCGAAAAATGAAGAGGGAGGCTAGCTTGAGATTTCTTAAAGAGGAAGTGAGTTGTGTTTGATTTTGAGTAATGAATTAGGTTAAGGGAATTAGAGTATAAGTAAGGAAAAGTCAACCAAAAAGTCAAACTCGCCTTAAGACGGCTTTTTCATGGAATCTCGCAGAAATTCCAAATACGAACTCGGAAATTCTAAATTCGACTCGGAACTTAAAATTCTAATTTAAAACTTAAATTTACTGAAAAGGTTTCGTGAAATATTTCTACTAGAAAAATAGGGTACATTTGCGGGTGTTACATTAGTGCTTTCCAGTGCTTGAAATGACTGAAAGCTTCACTTTTGTGCTTCATTAGATATATCTAAGTCATCCTCGAATAATCATCAATAATTGACACAAAATACATGCGACCTCCCAAAGACTTCACCTTAGAAGGACCCCAGCAATCAAAATGGATGTAATTAAGTGTGCCCTTGGTCCGATGCACTGCTTTAGGAAACTTGCTGCGATATAGCTTCCCTAAGACATAATGCTCACAGAAATCTAGAACCTTGACCTTGTGACCACACAAAAGATCTTCTTTAGACAGAGTTTGCATCCCCCTTTTACTCATGTGACCAAGCCTCATATGCCACAACTTAGTCAAATCTTCTTTATCAACATCTGAGGATGCAACAGCAACAGAACCCGACAGAGTAGATCCCTGAAGATAATAAATAGTAATGTGCTTGGTACCCCTCAGGACCACATTAGAACCCTTGCAGACGTTCAGAATTCCACCTTCACCCTTGATAAGCATTTAATTAGTCACATTTTTCCTCATTTTCGTCCCCATTTTGGTCCGTTTACACGGATTTGCGTGCCCTTGATTGCATTTTGCTTCCCGATTTCCCGTACTATGAATGTCGATCTCAATTTGCAGGAATTAAGGCGGAAATGAGGAAATCGGTGCATAAAGACCTTGCATGAGTCGGGATTCGAAGATGAGATGAAAAATGAAGAAATGAGCCCCCAGGTGGTGCAGGCCGGCCTACTGACCGGCGGCCGGCCCACCGGCCCAGACCACCACTCTACAAATGAAAGAAGTTGAAAAAGAGAAGAAAAGGCCCAGGTAGCGCCGGCCGGTCGACTACCCGGCCTGTGCCTACAACAGAAGCATATGAGAGTGTAAATGTGCTCCAGGCCGGTTGGGGACCGGCGGCCGGTCGACCGGCCCAGACCCCCATTTTCCCATACTTAGAAGATTTTGAGATTTTTGAAGGCGAAGTCACTGAAGCTACTGATGTGCTCCAGGCCGGTCAGAAGGCCGGCGGCCGGTCGACCGGCCGGGAACACAAGACTGAAAATTCGCCCTCTTCTTCTAATTTCTTCCCTAATTTCGAGATACCTATATATACCCTCCCCCTATTATTTTGTAAGCAGTTTTTACATTCCTCTTAGCACAAAACCCTAGAAATTTGTAACCTAAATTTGTCCCTAATTACTCTACTAATCTTTCCCTAATCTAGTTTAGTTTCTCATTTCAAGTTGTTGAATCTAGTCTTTCATTTCAGTTTTGGGGTTTGTATTGAAGACTTGGGTGAAGACATTCCCCCTATTCATCAATATAAGTTTTGTTTGGTATAAATTTCTCATTTTTTTTATTGTTTATGCAATTAATTTCCATTTCTAGTTTATTGTTCATCTTTTGATTGTTATCATTATTTTTCTCATAGCATAATGTTGATTGAACTCCCCCTTCTCTTTAGTGCTTTGATTCCCTTTACCATGTGTGAGTAGATTCCCTTCTAGGGTTTAGGGGGAGCCTAAGGGAGGATCATGTGGGGTAATTAGTTGGGTAATTAGTAGATTTGTGGTAATTATTTGGGTATTACCCATATGCGCATCAAGTGTTTGATGAAATGTGTGAACGAAAGTTGCCATTTTATCAAGCATGGTTTGATTTTCTCTTAAGCGACGGTGGTAGAGACGATTAGACTAAGTGTTTATATGGGTGATTTGAGACAAATGCGATGTCTTTGTTGATGATTATCGATTGTTGAGACATTAGCAATCGATTTTACTCGAATTTGTTACCCATTTGCTAGTTACCCGACTAACCCATTAATCCCCCTAAGGTGAACCCTTCACCTTAGTCTTTCCCTTAATTGTTTTCATCTTTATTACTTAGCGATTACTTGTTTTTCCTAGTTTTTAGTTAACTTTCCAGTCCGTCATATTTTAGGCTAGAATAGGATTCAATCGAACTAGTAGTTGACCCCACCATCCTCGTGGATTCGACCCCTTTATACTACTTTTATTGGGTTATTTTTGATGTTTGTTTTGACGACGAACCGATCATCAACCCTGAAAACCAAAACTTACTGTCCATCGTACTTAAGGATATCAGATTCTTCGTTATCAATGGAACATGTCTGACTTCGTTCAATGTGCAGAATTTACCATCATGTGTCCGTATCTTGACTGAGCCGATCCCAAATACACTACTACAAATCGCACGGTTGGCCATTGAAATCGTGCCCCATCTTCCTGTTCATAAGTTGTAAACCACTCTCTGCGCGAACATATATGATAAGACGCTCCTGAATCTAGAATCCACACATCAGTGTGATGCGTGACCTTATCCGTAACTATAGCATAATCATCTTTCTCGGAAACTGCATTTGCTACAACATCAGTACCAGATTTGTTAAGTTTTTTCTTCTTGGGACAATCAAATTTCCAATGCCCATTTTCTTTACAGTAGTTACAGATATCAGTAGGTTTAGGACCCTTAGAAGCAGAAGCAGCAGCCGAACTGAAAGAACTAGCATAAGACGGTTTCTTATACTTTTTCTTCCTCGAGTTTTCATGTCCATAACCCCCACTAGCTACTAATCATGCAACCTGATTATCAGTTACCGTACCAGCCGCCTTGTGGCGCAATTCTCTAGTATGAAGAGATGATCTGACCTCATCTAGAGACTCAATATCTTTAACAACAATAAACGAGTGAACGAAATTCTCATACGACAGTGGTAAAGAAACTAACAGAATTAATGCAACATCCTCATCGTCTACCTTAACTTCAATATTACACAGTTCTAGTAAAGTTGTGTTTAACTGATCTAAATGATTTTGGAGAGGCATACCTTCCTGCATTCTCAGACTGAACAGATGTTGCTTCAAAAGCAACTTATTGGTTAAAGACTTCGTCATATACAGACTCTCGAGTTTTAACTACAGACCATGCGCGGTTTCTTCTTCCGCAACTTCAGTGATGATATCATCAACAAGACACAACATAATCGTCGAGTGTGCCTTCTCCTCCAATGTGGCCATATCAGCAGTGACTGGGTTCGTCTTCTTATCTGAAAGCGGGGCTCACATCCCTTGTTGCTTTAAAAAGGCTCGCATCTTGATCTGTCATAAACTAAAAATGTTACTCCCGGTAAAGCGATCGATCTTTACGTTCATTGCCGACATCTTTCTCCATATTCAGAAACCCGAAGGCTCTGATACCAGTTTGTTATAACAGAAACAAAAAGAAAAAATAAAGAACAATAAAAACGATGACACACAAATTTACGTGGTTCACTAACGATGTGTTAGCTACGTCGACAGGGCAGAAGGGGGGAGAGTTTTTGTGACAACCCTCGCGAATGCGGAAATAAAACATAACAAGCATGTGCTTTATATAGCGGAAAATACGATGTTTTTAAAACTTTTTACATGCAAATAGAAAGGTACGAGGAATGTCAATAATTACAAACCAAAGTATAAAATACTACAAGAGACGTAGTCTCTCAAAATGTTATCCAACATCAAAGTTATTAGCAACTAGCTAAACAACGTCTAGAGGTGACTCATCCAGGCCAACGCCCGTTAGCTCACACTCGAACCCAAAATACCATAAGCAAAAAGCCATCAAATCAAGCAACCTGTTCATTCATGAAAAACATGAACGCCACAGTCAGTGGGGAGTAACTCCGGGTTCTCCCAGCCATATCACATTAAACATACTTAAACGGTAATACGAAAGTAGAGCATGCATATATATAGATATACATGTGAAATACGATAAGAATAAATAGGCAATTCAATGTATAAGATATCGGTACATGAAGTACAAATCTGTAACCATCATGCTATAAATAGACTCGGGGAAGACACTCTTAGGCAACCATATACACTCACTAGGGCTTGCATGTCACCGTTAACGGCATAAGTTTGATAAGATTGAGACTCGACAAACAAACCATGCCAAGTCATCCAAAGATTTCAAATAATCATTCATATAATCATCCAACCAAACGTACAATACGTTGACGACATCTCTCACGGTAAATGACACGCACTAGCACCGTGTACATGGCAAGAATGATTAAAATCGCATCCACGGGATAAACATTTCTCTGAACGCATACACGATTAACATTTCGTATATGTAGACTAATTTCATCCCGGTAGGACGACGATATAAATATCCGATCCTAGTCTAAACCTGGCCAGACTCTCGAAATAACATTTTCCGATTCGACATGCGATAAACGTTTCGCATCCAAGACTCGGTCAATCAGAGACGCCGAGTACCCCAAATTCGGTCAACCTTCACGAAAGAGGCGGAAAAGAGCACAAGCATCATAACAAGCGGTACGCTACATGCAATGACACCACCTCGCAAGTATACAACATTTGACGGCCGGGTCGATCAACGCAAAGCGTTCGCCGCCCAACAACGTCGTCATATGCCCAATAACACATGCAATTAAGCAGTAAGGATACACTCCCCGTTCCGACATTCCAGCCTTACGAACGTGGAGGTAGCCAAGGGAATGAGAGTACAAAGCACATAACAAAATAGTGCTCAAACTGTAACATTTGAAAAACCGACTCAAGTGGGACATATCAAGAACCGTCACAAAATATGCGATACAAGCGAAGGGATTATCATATATATTCGAAACATTAATATTCAAAGTCAACTTTTAAAGTCAAACCCGGAAGTCAACAAAAGTTAAAGTCAAACCCGAGACCCGAGACTCGAGACTCGAGAAATGGGAGTGGGTTTCAAACAAATCATCAATGCAAAAAGACCAAGTTCAAAGGGTCAAGGAAAGTCAAGGCGGGACTAGAATGCAAAAGGGTCAACAAAAGTCAAGATGTTCAACAAAAGGGAAAAACTGGCAGCACGAAACGGTTGTAACAAGCATGTGATTTATATAGCGGAAAATACGATGTTTTTAAAACTTTTTACATGCAAATAGAAAGGTACGAGGAATGTCAATAAATACAAACCAAAGTATAAAATACTACAAGAGACGTAGTCTCTCAAAATGTTATCCAACATCAAAGTTATTAGCAACTAGCTAAACAACGTCTAGAGGTGACTCATCCAGGCCAACGCCCGCTTGCTCACACCCGAACCCAAAATACCACAAGTAAAAAGCCATCCAATCAAACAAACCTGTTCATCCATGAAAAACATGAACGCCACAGTCATTAGGGAGTAACTCCGGGTTCTCCCAGCCATATCACATTAACCATACTTAAACGGTAATACGAAAGTAGAGCATGCATATATATAGATATACATGTAAAATACGATAAGAATAAATAGGCAATTCAATGTATAAGATATCGGTACATGAAGTACAAATCTGTAACCATCATGCTATAGATAGACTCGGGGAAGACACTCTTAGGCAACCATATACCCACTAGGGCTTGCATCTCACCGTTAGCGGCATAAGTTTGATAAGATTGAGACTCGACAAACAAACCATGCCAAGTCGTGCAAAGATCACGAATAAACCAATCATATAATCATCCAACCAAACGTACAATGCGTTGACGACATCTCTCACGGTAAATGACACGCACTAGCACCGTGTACATGCAAGTATGACTAAAAGGCATCCACAGGATAAAACATTGCCCTGAACGCATACACGATTCAATTCATTTCGTACATGTAGACTAATTTCCTCCCGGTAGGACGACGATCATAATACGGTCCTAGTCTAAACCTGGCCAGACTCTCGGAATAACATTTTCCGATTCGACGTGCGATAAACATTTCGCATCCAAGACTCGGTCAATCATAGACGCCGTGTACCCCAAATTCGGTCAACCTTCACGAAAGAGGCGGAAAAGAGCACAAGCCTCACAACAAGCGGTACGCTACATGCAATGACACCACCTCGCAAGTATACAACATTTGACGGCCGGGTCGATCAACGCAAAGCGTTCGCCTCCCAACAACGTCGTCATATGCCCACTAACACATGCAATTAAGCACTAAGGATACACTCCCCATTCCGACATTCCAGCCTTACGAACGTGGAGGTAGCCAAGGGAATGAGAGTACAAAGCACATAACAAATAGTGCTCAAACCGTAGCATTTGTAAAACCGACTCAAAGTGGGACATATCAAAAACCGTCACAAAACATGCGATACAAGCGAATAGAATATCATATATTCAAAACATTAATATTTAAAGTCATTCCGTAAATTTATACGATAAATGAACCATCGGAAATATTATAAATGAAAACATAAGAAGGAATTGCATAAGGTTTGGCAGTGTGTGTCAGCCGGTCAAGGTGACCGGCTGCCGGCTACCCGGCTGGCACCCATAGTATCAATTGAAAACAAATCAAAATACAGCGTGTCCCAGCCGGTCAAAGGGACCGGCTACCGGCTACCCGGCTGGGACCAAAGACATACGAGAAAATGAAGTGATATTGGCATGTGTCTCAGCCGGTCGGCTGTCCGGCTGCCGGTCGGCCGGCTGAGACGTATGGTATATTAAAATTCTACGTAAACTACATTTCAACATCAGCCACATCAACCGGCTGCCGGTCGGCTGGCTTGGGTCTAAAATGCACGAAAATCACAATATTCACTAAGGTTCAACATTCAACCATCATCATCTATAATCACAAATCATCAATTCTCATTATCAATTATCAACTAACAACAACTATCATCAACACACAATTCCTAAGATTAATAATCATATTCTAAATACGATCACTAACATAGAAAACACATAAAACACGTAAATGATATCGAGTAACCCTTCACCATTACCTTTTCGCGTCTTCAATCCGCGTCGATGTCCTCTTTTATCAAGAAGTAGTCTTTGTCGGGGTCTTGGAGGTCACCACCTACAATTAGATAATAAAAGATGAATATAATTCACCTTTGAGAAAGACGGATAAATTGAAATGCGAGAAAGACGGTAATTTTATTACCAATTAAGATAGAGGACGATGAGAGGGAAAGAATAAGACGAACTTGAGTGAATTTGAGCGAGAATTGAAGGAGTAGTGACGATTCTAAGCTTGATCAAATATGGAGGTTAGGGTTTTGGTGTTTACTTGGTGAAGAAGAAGGAGATTTTGAGTGTGAGGGAGTTTAGGGTTAAGGGAGTATGTGAGGGAGTAAGTGGAAAAATCATGAGAAAAGCCCATAAACGTCTTAAGACGTAACTTACTCGAAATATCGCGTAAATTCCGAAACGAACTCGGAAATTCTAAACTAGACACGGGAAATTTAATTCTAAACTAAAACTAAATTTCGCTGAAAAGTATCCGTATAATATTTTTACTATAAAAATAGGGTACATTTGCGGGTGTTACAGTTTTATTAATGATGAGGAGTTTATAGAGCTTTCAGATTCAGAAATGAGATTGTTATGATATGCATAACTGCTAGGGTTAGACTTAAAGAATTTACATACTACTCTCTAAGACCTAATACAGAAAACCTAGAAAGGCCCAAAACAGACCATAGGCCCAAAGCAGATTCCTAGCCCAAACATATTTACGGATACCGTTTAGGTTTTGGGGGCGTTGTCACTCTAAGTGGTAACTAAACCAATGCAAGGCATAAATCCAACAATTAAGAGTCTTCTGAAAAGGGAAAGGAAATGAAATTTTTGTTTACCTTTCCTTGTAAGTTTCTTAAACTCGATATTAGACACTTCTAATATCATTATACATTTAGTTTACTCTTAAACTAAATAAATCTTATGCATGCATAACAAAATATAAAGGAAAGAACCATTTCTTACATTGATTATGAAATATGGGCACAATATTTGAACTCCTTTCAAATGTTGTTCTTGAGCTAGTAATATAAGGATGATCTTCCAAGTTTCAAAGTAGAAACTCTCCAATTAGTTGCACCCAAGACTACCCTTAATCTCTACAAAATACTACACTAGTATTAAATAGTAGAAGCCCTATTATGAACTAATAGATATATTACTACCCTTAGTAATGATCATATTATTAGTGTAGGAACACAAGAAAAATTTCTCAAATTTCTTTTAGTGAGAGATAGAGATTTTTTAGAAAGATAAAGATGCTAGCAAAATATGAGATGTTGTAGTATTTAATGAGAGGGAAAAACAAGCCCCTTTGTGGCTTGTAAAAACCGGTCACCCACACCCCACATGGGTGGGGTGTTGTCACTTCCAATTGTTCTTAACAATGTAAAAAGGTTGAGTGTTGGTAATAGTTTTGGGTATGATTATGTCTAATTCCTAATTAGAATAATACACAAAAATAATCACCCTTTTGTACACTACCAAAAACCGATGCACCCTTGTAATATGGGTGTACATTTTATTTTTGCAATTTGTCATTTGTCACAAGTGTGACATGTGACATGTAACATGTAATTTTGCTTATAAATGTGCATTTAACCAATTTAAATGCAATTTCATAACAAATAAATTAGACTTAACATTTTAAGTCACATTTTATAATTACATGTAAATAAAATGGGTCCTCTCATATTTGGTTAAAAATAATCTACAACAGTTTGTAATTATAATCGACCAATTTAACTTATCTCAAATGTTTCATAAACATAATGCATTCTTAGTAATATAACAATTAAATTACCAAAATGAATCTTATTTAATCATATTACAATAAGATATATATTTCTCACTCACAATTTAAACTTGGTTCATTTTAAGGGATTAATTAATCTGTATCACTATACAATTAATTAATGTACATGATTAGGGGATTGTCCTTTAGGTGTGACCTCAAGGGATCAACTGATCACCACCGTCATACGACAGTAACGTCAAACTCAATTGAGCCAATCGTTACCGATTTATGTTGACCAGTTGACTATAATATTCATCATCCCTTTGTATTCTTATTATTGAGATTTAATTATGTGATCGCACTATTGTTGAGGACATTTACTCCAACAATCTCCCACTTGTCCGAGACAAGTGTGCGTCACCAATTCTCTTGTCCTATTACATATCTCCCACTCAATGCAAGGTGTCTTGCAGGTCGTACTTGCATTTGATCGTATCATGAGTGGTTTCCTCGATCTGGAGAGTAACTGTCTGACCGGAATTATCTACCATAGATACCTTCCGAGCGTGGCCACGCATTTTCAGCTTACTCCTCCTCGAGTGGCCTTGAGATTTAAAACAACCCTGACAAGGGGTGGACAATTCCTATCGCACTATTCCCTTTGCATAGCCACAGCTCATCATGACCCAAAATATGCCCATTTGACCCCAGTTACGAAGGTCGTAGAGCATAAATCAAAGTCACTCTGAAACTGTGCCACCTTAGGCGAACAGTCTTTAGTCAAAGAATTGACTCAAAAAGAATACTAGTAGCTCTTGCCACGACCAGGCTACAAGAATTGCCAGAATTCTATAAGCGGTCACTGCCCGACAGATTGTCCCTTACACTCTGTCTATGTGATCGATTGGTCATCCCTTATGACCCTATGACACTTGAACTTGCCATCAATCGCACCACAATCTAGTCACTTAGAGATGTCACCTCATATAAGTGACTAGGGGCCTATGCTATGTTAATCCAGTCCATTTTAATGGAGTCCAAAATTGTCTCTACAATCCATTTGGATATAACAAAGCACAAAACTGAGTTTATGAAACTCAAACGATAAATGTGATTATCATATATGAACAATCAACACAATGTTATTGTTTCATATCATATAATCTAAAGTTTATTTCGTCCAGGACAATTCATGACGATCTTATTAAATGTAATAAAGGCTTGGGTAGTGAATATTCCATATATTCATTTATTCTAACCTTGTGAATTGATTTTTCCTTTTATTCAACGTTATTCCTAATAATATGAATTCATCTACGTACATGTCTAGATCTCTATCTAGCGTTGGGCTCTTTAACGTGAAAGATACTCCCATTTGTTATCATTATAACTGATAGGTATTTAGGTGAAAGGATCTACTATATTAGTTCCTTTTAAACCACCTTATCCTCATCATAATGTACTAGGTCTCTATTTGTAGAATTTATAATGATTGAATCTTCAATCATTCTTTTAGTTATTCGCTTCTTGTATAACAAAAGTATGCCTAAGATTTCGATAAATCCTTTTATAAGTTTGGAAATTTGGGTTTGTGTAACCTTTACCACATTGTCAAATTTTCTCTACCAAACACAAGAATGAATCCCTAGTTCTCCTTGAGAACCCTATGGATTTTCTAATAGGCTATCCAATGACACTCATTTGGATTGTTTGTTTTAGGCTTGTCATGCTCCCAGCATACAATTCATTTAGGTATGTGCATGTAATGGCATATATGATTGGTCTCATGCGATCAACAACTCTTAAGTTCAGTGGATGACTATGACCCTTTCATAGTGATCCCACTTTTATCAACATAAACAACCTATTTAACTTGTTGAAGAGATTAAGGATCTTATCGATATAAGATACCTTTTAAATGCCAAACTAAAATCTTCTATTCCACAATAGACTTTGATTTTAGTATACATGTTGTCCTCTTTCATCCAATATTAAAATCCAACCACTCCTTTCCAAAAAGGTAATATGAATATGTCACTCTCAATGAGTGAAACGTCATTCACGTGGAGAACAATTTCTCCCACTGAACTTCATGTCTTTACATGATAACTTTAACTCCCACTTAACTTCATGTCTATACATGACTTTAACTCCAACTGAATTTCATGTCTTTACATGACTTTAACTCCCACTGAATTTCATGTCTATACGTGCGACATTTCGAGTGAAACTCTTCTTATATCTTATAATAGAAAAGATCATCATAACCTCTAGGTAGATACCTTAGGCTTGTGTCATGCACACATCCTTTTCCAAATCCCTATTTGGACATGTGGTTCTCGTTGTGTATCTTGTACACACCTACAATGAGGTATTTGACTGATGATTCGGATCTAAGCATAGTTACGCATTAACTTGGCTTTTGAAGACATCTACATGTCTATCTATGCAACTACAATTGGACAACTCCAAATAAAACATTTTCTTTGCATAGATTCCATATAGTTTCATAAGTCTCTTTTAGAAAATCGAAATTCAAAATTTCTAGGTACTTCCACTTCATAGATCATAATCTTATTATATCAAGAACAATTTCTTTTGGTCTCGTCACTAGTCAAAGAATTCACCTAAGAACGCTTTCTTTTGGTCTCCTTACTAGTCTTGAGTCTAACCTAAGAACATATTCTTTTGGTTTCCTCACTAGTTCCTAACTAGTTTTTCGTTGTGGCTTATTTTCTCCCACTCTATCTTTAGAAAAATGCAACTTTTTTCTTTAAAGATAGCCTTATGAGCCACCAATAATTTTGTACTCATACTTGTAAGGGAGGTAGAAGTATCACAACATGACCTTAAGTGATCTACTAAAGACTTCTTTGTAAAGACATCGAATCTAAGCTTCAACATAGACTAGTTCTATAAGAGCTAAAGAGGTGAACTCATATTCATGTCAATTACAATCTTTATAAGTGGTGAGGCCAATTGGTTTGGTAGACTCCCTACTTTGAGTTCAATAACTCAATTTTGACTTAGCAATTGATCTTTCAAAGTGAGAATCAAATTCTTAGTCTTTTATTATAATGATCCCATCATCATAATACTAATATGATCAATTTGAGTCGATACAATTTATGTTATTAGTTCAAGTAGAGTATGATGACAAGTTTTTAGAACTAAAAGTTTCAACAAACCGAATGACTTGGGTTGAGAACCAAGTCACTAAATCCAATTACAACCAATGAACAAATTTCCATGTCAAACAAGGAAATTATAAAAGTTCTAAAAACAATGTCTCAAAATACATCCCAAAATTTTGACAATTCAAAATGAGACCAAGCTTCCATAGGTCTTCAATCATGGGTAGCTACCTTAGCTTCCCTCGAAGAGCTTTCTTAGGCTTGCTTGTCTTTGCCTTTATCCTTGCTAGGATGCCCTAATTACAATTAAATAGGGTAAGAGTCACAACTCGTATCTATATACCATAGTTGAGATCATAACATAAACGATAGGGATAAATTTTTACCTACTGGAACAACCTTTCCAGTTTTAAGATCTCCAAGATACTTATAGCAATTCCTCTTTCAATGCCCTATGCCATTACAATAATGGCATTTTTCCTTATTGGAGGCACCCTTCTTTGGCATGGGAGAGCTATTCTTAATAGCTTTACCCCTTTCCCTTGAAGGTGGAGGGCTTCTTCCCCTTACTACCACTTTACTTGAACTTCCCCTTGCTCCTTATATTAATATGGAGCACATCCTTGGAAGTGCTAACATTTAGCCCATGTCTCTCTCGGCTTGCACGAGCATCTTGTGCAATTCATGAAGAGAGGTTTTTCATGTTATGCATATTGTAGTTTACCCTAAACTTCACATATGCTTTGATTTTCCCCAAGGAATGTTAGACTCGGTCGATAACGAGTTGTTCGGGAATGGTCACCCCATGCAATTTAAGAGTCTCAACATGCTCAATCAATTTGAGTACATGAGGGCTAACCTTTGGTCCTCTTTTAGGTTCATGTTGAATAATGTGGAAGCCGTCTAAAAAGATCCTAGGAGCTTTGTGAAAAACATGGTCACAAGCTTAGCATAGATCTCACAGGCCGTGCTCATCTTATGGCACTCCTTTGGAGATCGGCCTCCAACGAGAAGATCAAAACATTTTTGATCGCGGCGGACTTTTTGTGGCTAGCCTCATAGGCTCGCCTTGCGTGAAGGTTGACCTTTCATTAGGTGCGGTGGGAGAGGCCTTGGCAAGGTAACGAAACCTGTCGTCACCCGCCGCGGCCAAGCGGAGTTGCATATCCCAATTGGCAAAATTTGCGCTTTTCCTTTTCTAACTTCAATCCATAAAGGATCGAAACCATGAGACATACGTGAGAATTGGAGCATAGGTGGTGGTGGATGAATTATCATTTGCCATTGCGAATTTAAACAATATTAACTACAAATTTTAAGACATAAAGGATATGTTAACATTTATCGAATTAAATACTTGTAAACATTTTAAACAAGTTTAGCATTTAAATAGTGACCTCTACCCAACTATTATAAATGATTCCGAGATCCAAATTCATATCAACTTGGGCACGGTAAGCCGATTCATCCCTCATTAACATAATTCGGTGGATTAACTCTTTAATCGATTCTACATTAGAACTCTCGGTCGATAATATTACTTTAATATTTATCTTAAGCCCGGAACACATGCGGCTACGGTCGCGAATACTTCCGTTGAGCTCAATCCAAATTTCGAAATAATAACCTTTATTACCCCACTTACCCAACGTAACAAGTTTAGCACCCCGGTGAGCCGAGCCTACTTCCTTGCGAAATTGGGATTCATGAGTTCTACATTTGGTAAGGCTTGATCTCAATTATTTATTATGAGAGGTCATGTCAATTTATTATCTATCTCGTTTAAGTGAACAAAATCGATGAATTAACGATAATTTTAATTGACACGATCGAATACTCGATGAAATATGCATGTCATGTTACGGCGATTTGGCAATGCATGCAAACATATTAAATAAAAATGCAAACATAAAAATAAAACTCCTAGTATGGCCTTTCCTAGAATAGAAAATCATATATTCTATTACAAGTTCGGAAACCAACTCCTTTGGTCCCTTGAACTTCATAAGCACGCCTCCCAAGGTCACCGTCTCTCTCTCGGAACTCCTTTCCGAATGGCACCGTCTTTGGGAAACTCCGGTTTTACAATTAGTTACAAAATATATAATAAAATTACAATAATTTCCTATTATACATTTGTAAAATAAAATAATACAATAAAAGTGATTCGAGATCACATTAAATTACAACCGAATCAATATTCCCTTACATTTCGGGCAATATTGATTAAAACTAAGGCCATACAAGGAAAAATTACATAATTCCAAATTACATAAACCAAAATATGACATTCATAAATTGAAAATATGACATTCATAAATAAAATGCAGCATTATAATATGTACAAAACATGCTCATGTTAAATGCCAAATCGCTCTATTAACGGTTTATATCGAATATAACCCGGTTTTACGGAAATGCGTGATAATAACACTTTAAAATCACCAAACAATACTTAAATCATATTTAAGTCCAAGTTAATTATCCCAACTCATTTAGGCCTCAAAAATTAGTCATTACTCAATTTTTGACAATAATTCAACTTGTTGTATAATTGCTCATAATTAGACTTTAAAATCATATTTTAATCAAATAAATCCAAATTTAATTACAATAATTTCAAAATTTGAATTTAAAATTTTTGTACATTCTGGAACATTTCCATGACACTCATAATGTCAAAAATCATGGTTTAAAAATTTTGAATCGGTTTAGAGAAAAATGGTTGCGTTTTATCGGTTTTATCAAATAAAATACATAAAGCATGCAAATATTAATAATATTAAATTTTCAATTTTAGATATGAAATGTGGGACATTTATGCAACCAGGAAAATTTTTCTCTTGACATGAAAATTATTTTAGCTATATTTGCTAAAATAGTCACTATTTATGCCATTTTTACATTAAAAATTCATAAATCATGCTAGACAAGTCACACCAGTCTGAAATTTTCCAGTCTGACAGGAAAACATGCATATCACAACATACTAAAATTTCATTATTAGATTCAAAGCGGAAGTATATTTGTTAAATTAGTCACTATTTATGCCATTTTTACATTAAAAATCCATAAATCATGCAAGACAAATCATATCAGTCTGAATTTTTCAGTCTGACAGGAAACCATGCATGTGACAACATACTAAAATGTCATAGTCAGATTCAAAGCGTAAGTATTTTTAACCATTTGACCTTTATTTATTTCATTTTATCATATAAAAATCATAAATCACACGAAATACGTCCACTTCACACGAAATTTTACATACAGTAAGTAAAATGCATGTGTGATATTGTGTAAAAATTTCAAGGTCAGAAGATAAGTCTAACTATTTTTAGCTTTTTAAACATCATTTTACTCATTAAAATGTAATAAAAATACTAAAAATCATATTTGAGCACTATAAATTTCCATAAATCATCAAAATGACCCAAAATCATATTAGGACCAGAATATATTGACATGCAAATAACTTTGTGATTTTATCTTATAAAACACAAATTACTAGTTTTCTTTAAGTTACCATAACTCGAAAAAACTATAAATCGATTATGCATGCAACAACCTTGGCTCTTGATACCGCTTGTAAGTTTCTTAAACTCGATATTAGACACTTCTAATATCATTATACATTTAGTTTACTCTTAAACTAAATAAATCTTATGCATGCATAACAAAATATAAAGGAAAGAACCATTTCTTACATTGATTATGAAATATGGGCACAATATTTGAACTCCTTTCAAATGTTGTTCTTGAGCTAGTAATATAAGGATGATCTTCCAAGTTTCAAAGTAGAAACTCTCCAATTAGTTGCACCCAAGACTACCCTTAATCTCTACAAAATACTACACTAATATTAAATAGTAGAAGCCCTTATTATGAACTAATAGATATATTACTACCCTTAGTAATGATATTATTAGTGTAGGAACACAAGAAAAATTTCTCCAATTTCTTTTAGTGAGAGATAGAGATTTTTTAGAAAGATAAAGATGCTAGCAAAATATGAGATGTTGTAGTATTTAATGAGAGGGAAAAACAAGCCCCTTTGTGGCTTGTAAAAACCGGTCACCCACACCCCACATGGGTGGGGTGTTGTCACTTCCAATTGTTCTCAACAATGTAAAAAGGTTGAGTGTTGGTAATAGTTTTGGGTATGATTATGGCTAATTCCTAATTAGAATAATACACAAAAATAATCACCCTTTTGTACACTACCAAAAACCGGTGCACCCTTGTAATATGGGTGTCCATTTTATTTTTGCAATTTGTCATTTGTCACAAGTGTGACATGTGACATGTAACATGTAATTTTGCTTATAAATGTGCATTTAACCAATTTAAATGCAATTTCATAACAAATAAATTAGACTTAACATTTTAAGTCACATTTTATAATTACATGTAAATAAAATGGGTCCTCTCATATTTGGTTAAAAATAATCTACAACAGTTTGTAATTATAATCGACCAATTTCACTTATCTCAAATGTTTCATAAACATAATGCATTCTTAGTAATATAACAATTAAATTACCAAAATGAATCTTATTTAATCATATTACAATAAGATATATTTCTCACTCACAATTTAAACTTGGTTCATTTTAAGGGATTAATTAATCTGTATCACTATACAATTAATTAATGTACATGATTAGGGGATTGTCCTTTAGGTGTGACCTCAAGGGATCAACTGATCACCACCGTCATACAACAGTAACGTCAAACTCAATTAAGCCAATCGTTACCGATTTATGTTGACCAGTTGACTATAATATTCATCATCCCTTTGTATTCTTATTATTGAGATTTAATTATGTGATCGCACTATTGTTGAGGACATTTACTCCAACATTCCTCTTGTTTGTCTACAACTCCCTCCGATTATTTAAAAAGCCCCATTTTTCATTTTCGGCCTATTCATTAGAATGGCTTCATTTTTATTTCACGCATGTTTTTGTTAATAAAATCCTCTTACTTTGGTGAGATCCACTACCTCAACCTTAATTCTTGTGCATAAAGTAATTATTTAAAAAAAATCGGCGGGAGTACCAATTTGCGTTCCCTTACCCATGTTTCCTATTAGTGTTTCCCTCCATCCCCCCAAATTAAAACCCCACCCGCACTCCCACCCCAACACCATCAATGACGTTGACACCGACTCTGACTCTCTCTGATCCCACACACTCCTCCTCACCGTCACTCTAACCTGTTTAAAAACCCAAACCTCACCCACCAAATCCGGTGTAATGGTGCCTTTGGTGTGTGGAGTTGGGGCACTTGATGGAAGTCTTCGACGAGGCTAGACTGAAGTGCCAAGGGGACCACGTGCATTTGGGAACTGAGGGAGCCACTGGTCAAGGTGATTGTGATGTTGTGGTGGTTAGTTAATTTGGTTGGTCTAGCTAAATATAATTTCAGTTTTGCACAAATAACACACTGAATTCACTCACTTAGGAGGATCTTATGTGAATAAGGATTGACAAAAGCAGTAACTTACAACATAATTAAAACAAAACGTTGAAAATAAACCGTGCCATTAAAACCTGAAACAACAAAACAAAATAAAAAATTTAGATTTAATTTACCAATATAAACGTAAATACCCATAAAAAAAATAAATCGTTAGCAAAGTATCCACACATAAAACATTTCTTATGTATTACATACAAAGAAAAAGTTGCTAGAGTGATAAAAGTAGCAAATAAAGAGACAATACGTTAAATGTACCCTATAATTAATAATATCACATTTTTTTATATTCGTGAAGCAATTAAGAGAAAGTTTAAGGTTTGAAACTAAGTTACAAATTTAGAATAAATTGGGGAAGAGGAAAAGTTAGGTGGGAATAAAGAAAAAAAAAATTTTAACTGTAAGTATATGAGGGTTTTCACTTGGAAAAATAATATGGAGTACTACTCAAGTTACCATTTTTATAGTATTTTATAGATTCGACGGTGCATTCAAGAAAATCGTTAGACTAATGTGAAACGCTATGTGTGAACTTAGATAGTGGTTGGCCATAAATGACATACTTTTTTTAAAAAATAATATTATTAAGCCACAAAGTTGTTTTTCTTAAGTTTTAAATAAATAAATATGCATAAATTTGAAGTAGTGTTATTCGCGAAAGTGAAGTTTAACAATTACAAAAGAAAGAGAGAGAGAGATATAGATAGAGATAGAGAGAAAAAGATAGATAGATAGATAGATAGATAGATAGATAGATAGATAGATAGATAGATAGATAGAGAGAGAGAGAGAGAGAGAGAGAGAGAAAGAAAGAGAGAGAGAGAAAGATAGATAGAGAGATAGAGAGAGAGAGAGAGAGAGAATCATGTAAGTCCACTTTCATCTGTTGAGTCCATGAGTCCTTGATATAGTGTCATTTCACCCTACATTTTCACCCCTTTTTGTCTCGTTTTGCTTGCCTATAACGCTCCTTAAGAGCGTTTCAACGTGTTTTACCTTCTTCTAGCATATTTCTCGCTTTTGTCGTGTTTTTTGTAGGCAAACCGTCAATTGAGGCAATTTCTACCTACTTTTGATCAACAAAGAAGAAGGTGAATCATTTGGAGGACCCACGACATACCTTGGGGGCCCCACATACCCTTGGGGGGCCCTACTCGACGCGCCAAAGCCCTCCCGAGTCAAGGCAAGCAAAACCGGGAAGGAAACAACAAAGTCAGGCGAAGGAAGAAGGGAAATGAGAATCTCACGAGCGTGAAACCCATTTCACGGTCGTGAGATGCTTTCCCAAAAAGAAGGATTTCGTGCATTTCAGCTCACGGCCGTGAAACTCATTTCACATCCGTGAAAGCTCAGTCACGGTCGTGAAACTTGTTTCACGGTCGTGACTTGTTCGTGAAAGAAGTACTTGCTCTGCCAACTCCCTCACGACCGTGACTTGCAGTTTCACGGTCGTGAGACGTGTTTCACTGTGACACCCTCAAATTTGCGGAAAGAAAAAATATAATTTAAATACATAACGAAGGGTGTCATAAATAAAAAGGTTCATTACAAAAGAAAATTTATATTATACATAAGAATTATACAAGACGGGAGACATATCTCCCGTATAAATACGGAAATAAAAGAGTGTATAATAATATACAATCTAAGAACCGAATATAGGTCCAAGGTAAATACTTCGCTCGCTAGCTCGTCAATGTACCCAAAGTATGCATCACCACCTGTTCGACCGCATTAAATATAAACACGGAAGCCACAGTCAGTGGGGAGTAACTCCGAGTTCTCCCAGCCACGAAATGTCGAGTTTAATAAAACATGAATAACATAAAAGCAATGTATATGGAAAATACAAAACTTTAACATATATGATATGCTTTTCATGTTATGAAACAGATAACTAACAAATAACCTAGCATGTGAAAGCTATCATGTGAAACCGATAATAATCTATAACTCGAGGTAGGGAAGCTGGTATGCTAGCTCAGAGGTTCCTCTCAGAAACATGGCCGTGATACACTCAAACCCTAATCAACACGTAATCATGTGAATCAGTTAACAACCGGTAATCCAAACTCTATCAATCCTTAGCCGGCTTGCATCTCACCTTCTAAGATTCATAGAATCATACAAACATGAAAGACCAATACGGCTTTAGAAAAAAGGCAAAAGTTTCTTAGCACAGTCAATAGAGACTTCTGTAACT
>JAIUZE010072029.1:0-37101 GCA_022085475.1 Heliosperma pusillum | reverse complement strand
ATCTTTGTTAGGTTCTAACTTGTTTATTGATTGTGTTGAGTGATGTTATGTTTGTTTGTATCTACCGTCTTAAGGTGGATCATTGTGTTACCTAGAAAAAGTATCCTCTACCGAAGATTTGAAGATTGACAAGCCTAATTGAAGTGTATTTCTTCCTCATCTATGAATTCTCTCGTCCTTAATGTATTATGCTCTCTTCCTTCTATCTAGGTGCTTCTTTCTCTTCCAACTTGGTTGCCTCATGGGAATTACTCTTGATAGTTTCCTCCATCTTACCATTGGTATCTTTACCTTCCTCTTGTAACATTTTTATGGATGTCATACCCTTTTGTTTGTGGTATATTGTACTTGGTCGGAAGAACTTTGAGCTTTGTGGAATATTAGTGTTGGTTAGAATGAATTTGTGATTTGAGGAAAATGGTGTAGATCTAAATTCACCCTATACTAGTGATTGGTTGTATCTCTAAGGAAAGGTAGTAAGATAAGTTTGATGATTTTAATGCTTGATGCTTGTCATGACTAATGTGTGGATAGTTCATGATATTTGATGGGGTAGGGTTGAATGAGTTGGCTAAGACTTCTTAACCCATTAGCGATTTAATCTTTTGAATTTAGGAGTTTGAATGATGCCTTGAGTTGTAAAATGCTTTTGAGACTAAGTGACTTCTTGTGGATTCTATTTTATGTGTTAGAGTATAGGCTTGGTGAAAAAGCATTTGGCTATAGTTCTTGGATTTAAAGATATGATCTTATCTTATGGTATCGGAGACTCGTTTGAAATAGTAAGGTTTCGTTGTAAGTTGAACCGTATTACTTGAGGATTATAGATATGAGCGAGATTCGATGATGTGAACTATGATGGAAATACCTTGGGACGTTAATGATGATGTTTTACTTGAGGTTGTACTTTGTTAATAATGAACTCGTGGGCTATATGATGTTCATAATGACGTTTTGTTCGGTGTTCTACCTTATGGCCATAGGAGTTGAAAAGAGATTAGTATGGAGAATTCCTAATTGGTTCTTCGGTTTTTGAAACCTTTGGGAATGTGTCAAATTATGGAGTTGAGAGAATGTTACTATGCTTGAGTTGCAATTCCGCAAATGGGAATCCGTCTTATATGAAAGGGTGGATGAATTGGGTTGTAATCTATTTGTTAAATCTAGGTGTACCTTACTCCGATGATTTGTGGTACAAGGGTCCCTTGTAAGAGACCTTTGTTATTGAGATGATTTGCTTTGCTATCACCTTAAGTCTGAAAGGAGAAATTTTGTGGATTAAACCTTAAACCTTTACTTGTCCCATCATCCCTTTTCATTTCCATTCTTGAATGTTTTTGTCAAGATTGGTTTTTAAGAAATCGCATGCTCGTATCTTCTTTCTTACTCAGATATCTTCATAACTCTACTATCTGCTTTGTCTCTTCCTTGACCTCGTTTTTTTCAACGCTCCTCTCTTGTAATCTCGTGCCTTATTTATTCTCGTGTTCTCCTTGAGATTCCGTATAGTTTTATATCTCGTTGCTCCTTCATCTTTTCTCTAGTGGATTGGGTATTCCATTGGTAAAGCTCAAAGAATAAGTGTAATATATTTTGGAATTCTTAGGTTAGAATATGTGTCCTTGAATTGAGCAAATTTCATATTGTATTTCATCATGGGAAATAGGACTTAAGCTCTAGGATGAATCCAAATAGTGATAATATATCCTCTCATAGTGGTTTTAGATTTGGAGTTTGGTATTGTAGTGGTATTTTGAGAATTGAGTGGATCATGATAATAGTTTGTTGTTGCGAGATATTGGAATAGTTACCTTGGAGGTTGTTTGGGAAATTGTTGTCTTAAATTGTTGCGCTCTAAAAAGGAATCTTACTTGTGAAATTTAGATTTGTGACTAGATTCGAGGAATAATCTCATAAGCGAAGACCGATATGTATTGAGTTTTAGATGAGCTAGATGATTTAAAGGGTTGTCTGATTGCCAAGTAATTGGCCATTTGTGGTTTGGAATTAGTAATTTTCTTTTATCCTTAAGGAATCATAGTTTGAGATTGAGAAATATTCGTTGCAAGCTTAGGATAATGAGTTTGAAGTAAATTGGATTAAAGGATTTCATGGTAAGTCTCTTTACCTTGTGGTTGTTAGCGATCATGTTTCCATAGATATAAATACTTTGTTCGTGGTTTCTAGTAAGAGTTTTGATGAAACTAAGAAGATTAGAGTGCGTAATAAATCTTTCATGTGGATTGTTAGTTGTGGAGTCTACTGTGCCGATGGACCTTAGTAGATTCTAATTGGATTCGAATAATTGGGATTTGTTACTCGAAGTTTCGTGATTATGGAATATTTTTGTAGGAATTCTGAAGATTGAAAATGATGAGTTGCAAATTGGGTAAATTGCATTCTCTTGAGGATTTGGTTTATTAGTAGAGTTAGAGATGTCGAATTCTTGTAGATCTTCCTGCCGACTATATCTTGATCTTCTTATCCCAAAGAGTTCGATTTGTTTCGTTTTTGCGTGTTTAGTATATATTTTCTTACCCTGAATTGTTTGTGAAATGTGCGAGTTGCTTTATGTGCGTGTAATGTCCCGTTATTTGATATTTATCTTTGATAAAACCTTCAAATTTCCATATATATTTCTAATTTAACGTTTCAAAGAAGTCTAAAGATGGTTTTTGTACCTCCTTTTTGGGGAAAATAGATTTCTTTTGCTTTTATACTTGGATTTTGCGTTTGGTTGGATGTTTGCATTTGTTATTGGAGACGTCTGATAACTAGTCCTACACTTACTAACGTTTGTTTTGAATTTCGATTTCACTATTTCGACTTTAATTTGATTTGGATAATTTGAGTTCTCGTTCGCGACGGGCACTCTTGAGATCCGTAAGTAAGTTTCGCACTTATGAAAAATTTCCTTAAACCATTTTCGAGATGAACATCATTTTATAAATGTTTTTCCCTTATAAAAGTTTTCATATTAATTTTGAAAACCGATTCTTGTCCTTGATACTTTTGTTTCCTACTCTCAAGTTTCGAGGACGAAACTTTTTAAAAGGTGGGGTGATTGTAACACCCGGAAATGTACCCTATTTTTCTAGTAAAAATATTTTACGGATACTTTTCAGCGAATTTTAGTTTAAATCGTAAATTTAATTTTCCGAGTCGAATTTAGAATTTCCGAGTTCGTATTTGGAATTTTCGCGAGATTCCATGAGAATCCCGTCTTAAGGCGAGTTTGACTTTTCTTGACTTTTGAGCCGCCTTTGACTTTCGTTGACTTTCTCCTTCATATACTCCCTTCCTCACCCTAAACCTAATTCATTTCCCACAACTCAAAAACTTTCCTTCTTCTCTAAGAAACCTAAGAAACCTTGCCTCCATTTTTGATCCGTCTTCAAATCGTCACTACGCCTTCATTTCTTGCTCAAATTCACGTAAGTTCGTCTTATTCTTCCCCTCTTAGCTTCCTCTATCCGTATTGGTAATAAAATTACCGTCTTTCTCGCTTTTTAAAATATCCGTCTTTCTCAAGGTGAATGATATTCATCTTTTATTATCTAATTGTATGTAGGTGGAGACTAGGAAGGTTTAGAAACCGATTAAAGACGCGAAAAGGTAACGGTGAAGGGTTACTCGATATCATTTACGTGTTTTACATGCTTATATTCTAGAAATCGTATTAGAATACGATTAGTAAGTTTAGGAATCATGTTATGGATGATCATTGTTGTTATTTGATGATTGTTGATGATGAATATTGATTGTTGATAGTTATTAGAAATGGATTATGAGAATTGGAAATGATAGGATTGAATTTATGTTGAAGGCTCACGGGTGAATTGGTAACACCTGTCACGGTCGTGACTTGTGCAGTTTCACTGCACTGACCCCTTTTCGTAAAATGATCATATCTCCTTCGTTACTTGCTTGTTTTGGGCTTGTGACCTATCGTTGGAACCGTAAGAGGATAAGCTATCACCTAGACTTGGAATTTCTGCATTTTCATGTCTAGAACTCTAGTTATAACCGTTTGAAGTGGACCCTTGTTTTAGTTGGTTTCCAAAGACGTTGTTTTGGAGAGGTGATCTATGTTCTTATTTATTATGCTTCATAAACTTGTTCAAATGCTTATGTATCATGTATTGATTCATTTTTATCATAGTTAAGTTTATATAATTCCCTATTCTCATGTTTTCTGACGGTTTTTCGTATGCCCCACTTTGAGTCGGTTTTACATATGTTATGAATTGAGCACTAATGATTTTGTGCTATGAACTCTCATTTCCCGGCTACACCCTTATACTCGTTAGACTGGAATGTCGGAGCGATGGGGTGTATCCTTGATGCTTGTATGCATGTTTAGTGGGGATATGACGACGTTGTTAGGAGCGAACAGCAATGCGTTGATCCGACCCCCCCTACGTCAAATGTTTGTATAACCTGCCTGCGAGTGTGTTTTATTGCATGTAGCGTACTAGCTTGACTTTGACTATAGATCTCTTTCCGCCTCTTTCGTGTGGTTTAGCCGAATTTGGGGTACTCGACGTCTTTGTATGATCGAGTCTTGGATGTGGAACGTCTTACCACATGTCGAATCGGAACATGTCTTATTCCAAGAGTCTGGCCAGGTTTAGTATTGGATGTGGAACGTCTTACCACATGTCGAATCGGAACATGTCTTATTCCGAGAGTCTGGCCAGGTTTAGGCTAGGACCGTATTATTATCATCGTCCTACCAAGAGGATTAGAGTCTTGTGTGTACGAAACGTCTTATCGTACACGATTTCGGGAAACGTCTTATCCCGTGAACTTGTTTGTCTAGGTCATGAGTATACGAAACGTCTTATCGTATACGGTTCCGGGAAATGTCTTATTCTGTGAGCTTCCATTGGCTTGTCTTGCTATTGTACATGATGCTAGTGCGTTTCATTTACTATGAGAGATGTCGTCATTGTGTCGGTGTGTTTGGATGGATGATTACATGAATGATTATATGATTGATCATTGAATGACTTGGCATGGTTTGTTTGTCGAGTCCCAATCTTATCAAACTTATACCGCTAACGCTGAGATGCAAGCCCTAGTGAGCGTATTCGGTTGCCTAAGAGTGTCTTCCCCGAGTCTTTGTATAACATGATGGATTCGGACTTGTACTTCTTATATTTTTATCATTATATATTGAATTGCCTATCTATCCTTATTGTATTTCACATGTATATTCATATATGCATGATTTTACTTTTGTATTTCCTTCTATGTACGTTTAATGTGATATGGCTGGGAGAACCCGGAGTTACTCCCCACTGACTGTGGCGTTCAAGTTTTTCATGGATGAACAGGTTGCTTGATTGGATGGCTTTTTGCTTGTGGTATTTTGGGTTCGGGTGTGAGCTAGCGGCGTTGTCCCTGGATGAAACACCTCTAGACGTTGTGCTAGTTTGCTAATCACTTTGATATTGATAACATTTTGAGAGACTTCGTCTCTTTGTAGTATATTCTATTTTGTTTGTAATTATTTGACATTCCTCGTATTTCTATCTTGCATGATAAAAGTTTTTAAAATACCGTATTTCCGACTAGATGGGGTAATTCCATCTTGACCAACTATGATAGATGGGGTAAATCCGACTAGACGGGGTAATTTCATCATGCTTGTATGTTTTATATTTCCGCTTTCGCGAGGGTTGTCACAGATAGCAAGTGGCAATAGTTGCTCTAGAAGTACATGACAATCATGAGATTTGAGTCTCCAAATTTTACGTTTCTCTAAATTTATACACTTGGAGATGTTCGAAGAGTACCCATCTGGAACTTTTAACTCTTCCAAAAATTTATACACCTTCTCCTTTTTTATTTTAGATAAGGTATAAGACGCTGGTGGAATATGCCATTTCCCATTTATAAGCTTAGGAGCTAGATGTTTCATAATCTTCACCAATTTCAAATCATGTCGTGCTTTTATACTATCTTTGGTTTTTCCCTCAATGTCAAGCAAAGTGCCAAGAATATTATCACACACATTTTTTTCAATATGCATAACGTCCAGGTTGTGACGAAGTAATAAGCTACTCCAATATGGCAAATAAAAAAATATGCTCTTCTTTTTCCAGTTATCATCTCTTTTTGGGTGGGTAACGGTTCTCCCAAATTTCATGTCTTTGAAATCATGAAGGTGAGATAGAATATCATGACCTGATAGGTATGCTGGAGGGTCTCTTACCTCTTGCTTGCCATTAAACGTTTTACTATCCCGCCATTTGTGGTCATTAGGTAGGAAACGACGATGATCCATGTAACATATTTTTGAACAATTAGACAATCTCATCGAGCTAGTGTCATTCATACAACAAGGACATGCCTTATAACCTTTTGTAGACCATCCAGACAAGTTTGCATATGCAGGAAAGTCGTTGATAGTCCACAAAAGTGCGGCACGCATTTTAAAATATTCACGAGTTGAACCATCAAAAGTTATAGAGCCTACATCCCATAGTTGCCTTAATTCTTCAACTAACGGTTTCAAGTATACATCAATATTATTACCAGGTGCACTCTTCCCGGGAATTAACAAAGATAGAATTGAATAAGGTTGTTTCATGCACATCCATGGCGGGAGGTTATAAATAACAATTACCACAGGCCATATACTATAATCACTTCTAAGGCCACCGAAAGGGTTAAACCCATCACTTGCTAAGCCAAGTCTTACATTTCTAGGGTCTTTGGCAAATGAGGGATACAATTTATCAAAATGCTTCCATGCTTCACTGTCACTAGGATGTCTAAGAACTCCATCATCAATTTTACATTTCAAATGCCATCTCATATCATCGGAAGTTTTATTAGACATGAACAACCTTTGTAATCTTGGAGTTATTGGAAAATATTGTAGTACCTTTAGGGAGTTTCTATCACGCACTTTCTTACATATAGTGCACTTTTCAAGGTTTACATTCTCCTTCCAAAACAGGATACAATCATTTTCACATGCTTCTACTTTTTCATAACTAAACCCCAAATTAGTAATCATTTTTCGGGCTTCATAATATGAGGAAGGAATATCAGCTCCTTTAGGCAATGCATTCTTGAACATTTTAAGCATACTAGAAAATGCTTTATTTGTCATCCCATCCATACATTTAGTTTGGAACAAATTTAGAATAAATGACAACTTTGAATACTCTTCACACCCTGGATAGAGAGGTTGTTGCGCCTCGCTTATCAATTTTTCAATAATTTTTGCTTCATTAACATGTTTTCTATAAGTTTCATCATCAAAAGAAGCATCATTTGTAAATTCACCACCCACATTAATACCCTCGTTTACTTCATTAATCGTTGATAAAGGTTCACGAGATTCACGAATCATATCAAATATATGATCATTATTACCATCTTCTAATTCATCTCTACATCTTTTTAGTGGAGTTTCATATTCCCCATGATATACCCAACGAATATATCCACGAACTATGCCATTCAACATTAAATCATCAAATATTTGCTCTCTTTTTTTGTGGCGTTTGTTATTGCACATATAACATGGACACGGGACGGTAAATTCCTCATCATTAATATCACTAGTTGAAGATGAATTAGCAAACGCGAAATCAAGGAACTCATTGACACCATTCATATACAACTCGGAAGTCCTATCATTGCATCCCATCCATTCTATTCTTTTCTCCAAAACATTCGTAGTATCCATGTGGTTAGACGATCAGTAACTAAAATGTAGGAAAAAAGAAATCCAGTTTTCATATTAAACAGAGAGAAGAGAGAACGTAAAAAAAAATTCATAAAACATGAAATGCTGAAAACACCTCACTAACTAAGTTAACTATAAGAAGTGTCATAACTGTAAAGTCGTTCAATTTCACTTAAAAGAAATGACAAAACATTACTAAATGAAAAACACCGTTAATAACTTGAGATTTACTTGCGAAATCCTAGAACAAGCACACACAGGGCCTTAGTAATTTTTGTGCAACTAGTAAAAGGTCGGCAAAAACAATTTCACATTTAAATAGGGCGAATTTTCAAGTGTAAGTCGTTAAAACGAGAAAGGTAAACAATGCTTGTTCTATTCAAATCAAAGGTGATTGTTTAAAAGTCCACTCACATAAAAAAGTAAATTGAGCTTATTGACTATAGTCATTCTCTTGTAAGACGGTCTTAGACCGTGTATTTTGGTGAAATGTGACTAATGTTTGGTAAATAGTGACTACTTTTTGATAAATATGACCACCTTGAAAAAAATTGTAATTTTTTAGTCATAAAAGTGGTCACTATTTAACCAAAAGTAATCACTATTTGTCAAAAGGTGGTCACGACTAACTGGTCGTACAGTACGACCGTCTCACAGTAGCATTTGCGTATTGACTAAATACGAGGGAGCAACAATATTGCATCTTCATATGATTTTATATGCCTATACTCTATATTCTACATTCCTGGACAGAGCAAGATATATTGAGGAACATTTGTCTGATCATTTATTACCCTTTGTTCGATGGAAATTTGTGAAGTTTTAATAGATAATCAAATGGAAATCAACTAACAAACTCGAAATTGACGCTATTAAAAAAATTTAAGATACACAATAAGCAATCCCGAGTTTCAAACTCCTGCTTCGTAATTCGCAATTCGAAATATCCAGTTCACAATTTAAAATCCCAAAATCCCAAATCACATTCCACAATTCACAATTCATAAAAAGAAAAAAAAAACAATTCACGATTAAAAAGTAGTTTTGATTAAATAGTAGAGATAGGACTACTTACTAGTGTACCGTTTGCCGTATGTGATGCGTAGACAGATGATGGTGTGTTTGCCAAAGCATCAAAGAAGTTGATAAAGGGGTTTGATAATACGTTTGGAAGAGATTGATTTTAATGGAGTATTTGATATAGGTTTTGATGGAGTGTTTGATTTTGGTTTGGTCAAACTAATGAAGGAGGTGTGGTGATTGTGGGCTCTATACGTGTGATTTTATCTTCTTTTCCCTTTTTTTTTTTTATGTTAAAAGAGTTATTAATTTCTGATGTGAAACGTCTTACACTAATTATTTTTACGGTCATTTTCCTTCCGTACCAAACATTTGTTTACCTTTTATTAAAATACCCCCCACAATAAATATTTTTTGGTCAATAAAATTGTACTAGTCATTGTATAAGACGGTCTTACAATAATCTCAAAGTCTTATCCTCTTCGTCCAAATCTTTTTTAATACATACATTTTTAGTAATTGACGGTCTTTCAATAATCAAGCTTAATGTTATAACAAGTACTCCCTCCGTCTCAGTGAATAGTTTACACTTACTTTATTTTGTAAGGGAAAAATAAAGCAATTGTAAACTATTGACTTAGACAAAGGGAGTATACTTATTTTAAACTCCCTATATGGCTCTGCACAAATTCTCATTTGTGACGGGACGACCCGTCGCAAGCTTGCGACAGGTCAAGCACTCCTCACAAAGTACAAGTGGGGAGTCAAGTGGGGGACAAATGGATCTCCTCACTTTGACTCCCACTTGTTCTTTGTTAGGAGGACTTAATCCGTTACAAGCTTGCGACGGAGCGACCCGTTGCAAGTAAGACTTTGTGATGGCTCTGTCCTCGTAAATATTTTACGTTCATACAATTTTCTAACTCATATTTGATTATTTCTCTCATTACAATATTTCTATTTTATTGCTGTTAAACCCTCTTTTCAAATAACTACCCGTAGACGTTATTGGACATGTATTAAATGAATATTGCTATAAGAATAACTTTTTAATTTCATATGTTATAAAAAGTTTTTATGTCAATTATCCAAACAATAACTCTTTCTTAAGACGGATAGTTAGAACGGGTCAAATAGCATGCTAATATCTAAGCATTGTATTTTGTCTTATATATGCAAATGGTATGTTAATTGACCCGTCTTATTAGTTTAAGACAAATACTTCCGTCTTAAAATTTGTATTAACTAAATTGGGCTCAATATTATTTTTAGCCACGATGATGATTTATTGTGTGGCTATAAGCAATAATTAGCCACGAGTGTTTAAACTCGTGGCAAAAAACAATACTTAGTCACGAACGTGGTTTACCCGTGGCTAAAAGCATTTTTTAGCCACAATCGTGGCTTAAGTCGTGGCTAAATATAACGCTTAGCCACGATTGTAAAATAATTCGTGGCTAAAAGTGATTACTTGCCACGGTAACTTTTTTCCCGTGGCATAATTTTTTATACAAATTAATTTTGAAATAAGCAACCTTTTTTTCCCGTGGCTAAGTAAATTTAGGCCACGAAACACAAATTCTCGTGGCATAATTCGTGGCCCAAGTGCCATTTTGTTGTAGTGATTAGTAGCACTAAGTCTTCCATCAACCTTAAATAGATCAACTATATCCCATATAAAAGGATTTGCAAAGGTTTCAAATGACTCGGGCAAAACCTCATCCCTTTTATTACAAACGGGCCCAACATCATCCATGGTAAGTGTGTCATTTACTACAAGGTCAATGTCATCAACACGAGTCTCTAAATGGTCAATTAGAATGATACTAGGGGGACTTTCAAGAGAGAAAGTAGTACCATCATCATCGTCATCAAATTATTCAAATTCATTAGGGAGAAAAGACTCACATTGGGAGGGTGGAAGAGCACAAGTAGTGATCGATCGCGCCATTTCTTCAAGCATTTGTTGGCAACGAACCAGACGCGCATGACGTTCCTCTTCGCGTTGGGCGAGCATTTGTTGCATTTGTTGATAACAAGCAAGAATCGCATAGCATTCCTCTTCGAAACCCGGTGAGAAAGGTTGTTGGCAAGCTACCTCTTGACATTGGGAAGCCATGAAATTCAAGAAATTCCAAAGCTCCTCCCCTCTCTTGTAGTAGACACTACCACAACTCATGTAAAGAGCAAATTCTCGTGTCTCAAAATCCATGCTATCAAGTAGAACTTGACCCATGTAATCCCAATCAATGACTTGTCCGAGGGACATAAGATGATCACCATAGTTATAAAATCGGTTAAGATAGTCATGAAAAGGCTCATCCTTGTGTTGTGGGTACCGGAATCGATAGTTATTCATTATGTAAGGCCAAAATTCACTACAAGAAAACCGTGAGAATAATCTCAAGGAATAAGAGTTCCTCGAGACAAAAGAAAACAAGATAAAATTCAACAACTAATAGCAAACAAAACCGTGCTCCCCGGCAACGACGCCAAAATTTGATAAGATATATCGCACACCTATGCAAAGATAAATTTCCCTAGACACAAAATAATGTAGTACGAGGGGTCGAACACAAGGAGACGAGAGTTGCTAGCAAGTTGTTATGGAGTGAATTATATCAAAGTCGGTTATATTCCGAAGCCTAGACCCACCTTTCACCTTGGCTTGGCTACAAGTTCAATTCTTTTGTGAAACCCAAGATGGGCATCGGAAGGCATGGACTCCGCGAACGTCCTGCAGGAAAAATTTCAAAGTAAGGATCTTGTCGATTTTAGCTGGTCATGGCCATTAAACCTTTAAACCTTTTTAAGGCCCTCTGGTTGCTTACTTTTACGGGCCGGAATCCGGTCTCATCTCTCTTCAAACTTAACGTGATAGTTTCCTATCATAAGGCAACCTTCGCCTCAGTCCCCACAAGAAAGAGAGGCGAGCCACTAGTTAGTTCCTCACGCGCCAGCTTCTTGTAGACTGAACTTTATTTTGGCTCCGAGTTGTTTTTGGGTAAGATGGTCGAACTTCCGACCCCCTGGCAGCCGCTAGAAGAGGGAATCTCTTTAGTGGCATTGGGGATTTGAGGCGTCATCTTCTTTTCTTCTCTTACGAGATTTCGAGTTGGATGAACAGATCGCTCCTAAAAGCAGTTCGATCTTGATGACGAATTCCTCGATAACAAGAAATATAAATCAATCGTTCGATGTCTGCTCGTTCTCCCCTCCCCGTCGATAGGACTACATGCGAGATACCCAAAGCGCCGCTTTCTCTCTAGTGTTGTCACACAACTGCCCGCCTAAAAGAGCCCGTCACACCCTGGGAATAGGTTTCGCCTGAAGCACTTCGGACTAACGGGAATGAGCAACGACGAAATGACAAGATAAAGTGCCCCGGGCGCCCCGCCCAACTCACTCGTTCGGTAGTGAGAGTCTCTTCCCATAGGTGGAATACTAAGATAAGATTAGCTGTCGTTGACCTCGCCTATCAACAGGCGGAGGTCGAAAAAAAGATCGAGGCTGGATCCTGTCCCATTTCTGGTACCTTCCTTGCAGTGATTCATTCCTCTAGCTCAGCTCGCGCGTGGAGGTCGAAGGCCCACGGGTCATGAACTTCTTTTCCCGGATCAGGCTCTACTCTTTTTCCGGCCCTCCGGTAGAAAGCACCGCCCATCTTCGAAAGATTCATTCGTGCAGGCAAGTTCCTGAACGATTGGTTTGGTTGGGTTTATGAAACAACAATAATAATAAAGGAAGAGTCTAGGGAGTTCAGGCCACACATGCAAATTATGTAAATGTTCAAGTCAAACTAGGAAATTGATAATAACGATAATTGTTTAGGCTAAAGACACCCGCCTCTCGATATTAGTATCAACCATAGATCGGGTCCTAACATACTTTCGCTTTGGCTAGGTCGATCTACTAACACATGCTTAGTCTAATACAATTCCGTGCCTCTCGACTTATAGAACGAATTAACGAATTTAATCAAGGATTGTGATCAATAATCAAAGACTAACAATACAATGCAAGCATGTGATAGAAACAACTATTTGATATCATAACATCTCATTTCAACAATTGCAAATAATATTTATGCATGCCTTCCCTAATTACCTAGACAAAGTAACTACTCTTACATAATGATAATTAATCTAATAACAAATGATAAAGTAAACATGATAACTAACTAATAATGGAAATGACAAAGGAAATATCAAACAATACAAGAAATAGAATTACCTCAACAAAGGAAATACAACTTGGAATTGAAGAATACAATGGGACTAAATAACTTGCAAATGAATTTGTAATATAAATTGAAATACTTAAAAAAATTATTTGTAACAACTAATGAAAACTAAACTATTCTAAACCTAATCTAATGACTAATGATATTATGTAAAAGAGTGTTTTTAGAGTGTAGAATGATGTGCAAGATGATAAAAAAGATGTCTGTAAGTGTCGAGATCCCTCTCCTTTATATAGGGAGAGGGACTTGAAACGTATGCATTCACAGAGCCCAAACCCCGATCGGGGAATGGAAACTCCGATCGGGGTTTCACTGATCCGGCTACAATTGCTTAATTACTCCATTAAATGCTTGAGGAATCCTATGCTATGACTTTAAGCTCCTTAATTCTTCGGTTAATTGCATAGTTTGGCATCCCATGAGCATCCAAAGAGCATTCCCATGTTGAGTTGTGGACTCCTTAAGTTGGACTTCATTTTGGTTTATCATTTGTACACCAAACAATTTTACAAATCCTCATGCTTGGGCTTGTCATTTCTCATAATATCCTTCCATGGTTCATCTTGCTTCCATTTTAGCTTAGTGGATTTTGATGCTTGGTAATGTGCTAGGAAAAAGCCTCTAAATGCTTAGATTCCTACAAAATGTAACAAACACAAGCAATACACCTAGAACACGTAATTAGCTCACAAATATACTAAACAAAGTATAATAATCAAATAAACCGAGCTAAACTAGGGAGTTAAACTATATATAAAATGGACTCATCAGTGTGCGACAACCAGCTCGTCAATAAAACCTCAATTCCTTTATTGAGTGACCTGCAAGGGCGTCTATGACCAAGGCCAATCACGGGTGGCGAACCGAGCCTTCGGTTTTGGCCACCAAATTTAAAAGATTATTGATGAAATTTAATATAAACCTCAACGTATAGTACACTTGTACATTCGTATTTGGGGCCTCATATTTTTTGTGGTACACTAGACCTCCATTTACTTTGAGACTCCCCTAGTGACCTTGCAGGAATTACGACGACAACGACAACAAATAATACCTAATCTAAGGGCCTCTTGTTTCCACACTCTCATTATGGTCCCTTAACAACTCCCACAATATAGAAAGAAACGATGTGAGGAATCAGTAAGTCTTGCTTAAGACGAGTACTATTCGTCTAAAATTTAAGTTGGGTTAATTATTATCAAGTAGTGATAATCCTCCTATATATAAAAGCTGAGTTTTTTCCAGCCTTTCTATTGGTTGGAAAAAAACTCAAACTTTTTTCCCATTATTTTGCAAGTAGGCCCCACACAATTTTTAAAACATTTAATTTCTCTATCTTCTCTCAACACTAACTATTTACATTTTACTATATAATAATGACTATATAATTATGATTATAATATGATGACCTATCATATAATACTTCGTATGACTTATATAATATAATTTCTTGACTTATACTATGTTAATCTGGGAAAAAAAATATATAACAATCGACAAAATTTAAATTACCATTCCAAAAATAAAATTAAAAAAATATTTACATTCCAAAAATTATATAAAAAAAAATACAAATTATTACAATTCCCATATACTTCGTATACTATTATAGGAGTACATGTTTAGAACAAATTGAAATCGACTAAGGTTATTAAAAAATAACACATACACCATCTATATAAATCACATGCTCACAATAATAAATTGCATGTTAATCGAACAAAAAATTGACATAAAAATCCTATCCTACTGTATTTAAAACCCAAATATTTCAATCCTCCTCATTAAGCCACGTCATCAGTTCAGTTTTTTTTTTAATCTTTTCCCACATATACCCCACCACTATTAAACAATATTTATTGTTGAAGTCAACTTTAAATTAGTCGTAAATCAATGTCTTACTCCGTTTTCAGAAATTACGATGCATACGAATATCTTTTATTTATATTTTTTTTTAATTGATGGAAATCAAATTATTATTACACTGCAATTTTTCTGCATTTCAAGACATCGATAATAATTTGTCGAGACAATTTTACGGTTAATATTTTTAAAAATTGACAAACATATTGAACCAAGGAAAAAATTATTTTGTTAACATAATTATATTAAACAGAATACATAAAAATTTTGTCAGTAGTTTGTATAAAGTAATGGGGACCACTTTCAACAAAGTTCCAGTTTTAATTCATTCATGTGCGTTTGAAGACTATCATGAACATTGTTGAGATACAAATTTTCCAACTTTATAATAATTAAGTTATATATATATATATATATAGATAGAATATATAGAAGTAGATATATATATATATATATATATATATATATATTAAATTACATTGATGTGTCCAAAAATACAAAAATTGTAATTAATTATTAAATGACTTGAAACAAAAAAAAATCACAAAAGTATGTGCCTAAAAATATAATATATTTTTTATACTTCAAATATAAATCAGTATTATTTAAACTACTAATATCGGAAAAAAAAATGACTCAAAACAACGAAAAAACGAGGAAAATAACTCATAGAAAATATATTTGGCTAATTTCATAAACTGCTAATTTAGTGTCAAAGCGCATTACACGAGAATTATTGTTTGTAAAATATATTTGGCTAATTTCATAAATTTCATCCAATTATATCATGTATATTTTATTAATAATATTTTTACTATTTTTCATAAAAACATCCCCGTGCAATTTTGCATAGGGTTAAAAGTAGTAAAGTTAAAATTCTTGATATATGCTAGGCAATAAGTGAAATGATTTGAATATGTATTTTATCCATGTTAAACTTAAAGACGGATAGTATTTGTCTCAAATGAAAATTTGTGATGAGAAATATGTCAACAGCCAATTAACAAGATAAATGATAACTAAACTAACATGCATTCCTCTTGACGTTGTACCCACTACCAAGGGGCGGATGTAGCTAGTAAAATGGGGTTGCCCATGTTACTTGTACTCGTAGTATTTGTTTGTTGCGCAGCACTACATATTTCCAATACTTGCTGTGCGTAACAATTTGACTTTTCCTAAATAGTCAATTAATTAATGACAAACAATGAACATTGTCTCCTACCGCGTTACCTAATACAGTACATATTCCCCTTTTTATTTTTTTAATTGATTAATTGATTGATAAGCCTGTTTTTTCAAGGTGTAATTAATTAAATAAAAGGAACACCCACATATAATACGAGTATACTAACTACACCTTTGCATTTGGTTTTTCCAATCATTTCTTGTCTTTTTATCTCAGCTAATCCTCTTTCTACAAACAATACCTATTTCGAATTTAAAATTAAGGTTAATAATGTGTCCATTGAGGTTCATCTTGGTTTTTTTCTCGGCAATTTTAGCAGCTTATTTTGCGTGGAAATCTTTCGCTTCTTCAGATGATGATGAACTCAATACTGCAGTTTTTTCTCAACAAGATTTTGCAATTGAAAACACTGCAACTTCAAAGATTGATAAACAAGAAAGGAGCCTTCTACTGGTAAAATACCCTTGTTTTCCTTTTTATATTCAAATGTTTTTTTAGTTTTGAAATTTTGTGTTTTTTTATTCATATTGTTGGAATGTTGCAGGTGATACAAGATGGTTTCTGGGTATTTGTTGATATGGCAAGTGGGAGATATTTGTGGAGGAATTTAAAAGGAATCAAGGCAGAAGAGAAAGTCAAGAGCTTTTAGAAATTCTTGGATTTGTTGGTCAATGTGAGGTTGCTTTGTAACTTGTATGCTGGAAAAATACTGAGATTGTAAAGTTTTTTGCAACATGTTGTATATAGTCACCTACCATTGTTCATGATGACATTAGTGACTCTCGTCGAATTTGACGTAATTTCTGGGTAAATTAATAACAAGGGCATTTGATTTCTGTAATTCCCATTCTTTTATAGGTCTCATTGCAATTGGTTTTCACTCTTTAGGCGAAAAACAATGCTAAGTGTAACTGTAACTACTGTAAACTTGGTAACCCAGTTTCAGGAATTAACAGGTCACGAAAAAAAACGCACAAACACGCACAAAGGAAAAGAGTTGCCACAAGTAATCAGCTCGTCTCACTGAATACGGGCACTATCCGTCACAAACTGAAGACAGATAGTGTCCCTCTCACAATATGCATATTGTGATTGTGAGAGGTGCACTATCCGTCTTCAGTTTGTGACAAATGGAGCCCGTCTTCAACGAGAATTTGAGACAAGAAATAGATATCTCAGTGTATGGTTGCATGCTTACAAGGTAGTTGACTGTATCAGTATCACATGCTTCTAATATTTACAAAAACTATCCCAACTAGAGAAATGACCTGAATCTCAGAAGAAATCTAGCTTAAAACTTCAAATCACCCTGAAGTTTAACAGACATATATAACAAAGCGAGGAGCACACCCTGTGGAAGTGGAGCGTATGTCAAAATATTTGACCCGATCCACATGGCTACAATGACGAGGGTGACAACACTACTGCTATTTTTGCCACACACCCAGCTGGCAAATCTGAGGCAAATGGAAAGTAAAACACCGCCTCTACCACCTAACACACATGCAATCAAATAACCGAGTTTATAACCAGCATCTAACTTGCCATCAAGCCATGCCGTCAGGCTGCTGTATAAAAGTGATAGTTGACAGCCAATTGTGTGCATAAGAATTACAGATAGGAACACTGATTGAAGGACTTCCAGTAATGAACTTCTTTCTTCCTTTGATTTGTTATTTTTAGGCTGTTCATGCGACTGAGTGTAATAAGAGAAGTCCCCTCGTCCTATGTCATAATATCGCTTTGTGCGTCTGTTTTCTCCTGTCTTTTGCCATTCACTCCAACCGTGTACCTCTATTTCAGCTTCAGTCCCAGAATTGTGATATATATTTCTTCTGATGGGCTCTCTGGTGCACTCCCGAAACTTTAGCACTCGATCATACTCAATCCTAGCCGTTTCGTCAGAAAGTACCTATAAAAGAGAGGATGCAAAGATTACGAAGCCATGCTCGCATACAGTAGTGAATATGTTTCGTTGTGGACACATACAATGTCGCTTTTGGCGTCCTGCTGAAAATCCTGAATCTATTACTTATACACAACTTTTACTGGTACATAAATCAGTGATTAAAAAAACCAGGCATATGACCATTGATAAGCTTTTCGTTGGCCCAAAATCCCTAATGTCAAAGCATGGATCCCCAATGTCAAAGCATGGATCCTCAATGTTTACATGTGGAGTTACAATCATAATCCACAAGAAGAGGTTGCAAACCTGATATGCCAGATGAATACTCTTAAACACTTGACCAGCTTGTAAATCCTTGTTAACATCAGGATGCCACTGCAGCCACAGAGTAAGAATAGCCAAAGTGCATTCATTATTAGCACGTTTCATAAGACATTTAACAATTTCAAACAATAGTAAGTGAGTAGTAGATTCTTCCACCTTCAATGAATCTGAAGACGCAATATTCTTTAGCTTTAGAGGATGATAGAATAAGCACCAACTCTTTAAACTATTAGTATGTTAAGAAATAGCTTTAAGGCCCTGTTTGGATAAGTGATTTTGGAAGAAAAGGGAGGGAAGGGAAGGGATTTGAAGGGAGACAATTTTCATTGTACGAATAGCTTAACAGCGTAGGAGGGATTTGGAGGGAGGGAAAATGGATCTATCCATTTCCCACCTAGAAGGCAAAGTGTTTCCTCTCCAACAAAGGAAAGATTTGTAGGGAAAACTCTCAACCACCATTTCCCTCCACTAGGGTGAGCACCTATATGACACCGGGTAATGATGTTGTTCACTTGTAGTGTCTGCACTAGAACATACATTATACCGGGTAGGGATTTGGAGTATATTTTTGACTGAGCTAAATACATTACACACAAAGTTTAGGGTTTGTTTGTATTGTAAAAGTGGAGGGACAGAGAGGGATTTTGATTAGGCTGGGAGGATAGGGGGAAATGGATCCTTCCAAATCCCTTGCCATCCTACCCAATTTGATGTCCACGCACACAAAATCTAGGGCTTGTTTGGATAGCAAATAAGGGTGGAGGGATTCGAAGGGATCCATTTTCCCTCCTCCAAGGCAAATCAAAATGCGCTCACGATTTGGAGGGAAATTGTATCCGAACATCCATTGTCATCCCTAAGAGTGTGTGGTTGGACATGAAATTAGGTAGGAGTGAAAGGGAAGGGAAGGGAGTTGGATATCAAATGGGGTAGGAGGGTAAGCGTGTGGTTTTAGCCGTTTTTCAAGCTTCCATTTATATTTTTCAGCTTAATGTGCGGTAGTGATAATCAGGGGCGGAGCCAGGTTTCCAAACATGGGGTAGCGGAAAATATAGTGTAGTTTCTTGGGGGAAATTTTTGTTTAATATGGGTATATCCGTCTTAAGTTTAAAATGGGACAAATATGCCTATGTGAGATTAATAGGAGAATAGGAGAATACATCGAGAAAAGTAAAAAATTTGTTTATATTCCCATGTGTGATGATACTTGACCCGTTTTAATATTAAGACGGATATTTTTGTCTTAAAGAAGACTAGCCGTTTTCTAAGTTTAATAATAATGCTCATATTTAATTTATTTTTTATCAGTAATTACACTTAGACCCTGTTCTTTCCAGCTTAATTTCAGCTCATTTCAGTTCAGTTCAGCTCTATTCAATTCAACTCAGTTCAGTTCAGCTCCATTCAGTTCAGCTCTATTCAGTTCGGTTCAGTTCAGCTCTATTCAGTTCAGTTCAGCTTGATTTCATTCAGTTCAGTTCAGCCCCACTAAAAATCAGCTCATTTCAGTTCTACTCATCTTAAACTTAAAAGTTTTTATTAATATTAATATTATTTTTTTATTATTATTAACTAATTAATACTCCCTACATCTCATAATTATCCCTCGTTTGTCTTTTAGGATCAATTTTAATAACTTTGACCATAAATAAGTGTTAAATATATAAACTAAGACGTTATAACAAAAAAAACATTTACATTCATCCTAAAAAAATATTTTGGAAACATATTTTTAAATTGAAAGAAAATGAATATAAATGACGAGAAATTGAGTCGAAGTGTTGTCTTGGAAACTATGCAATTCGAACTACGAAAATTATATGAAATGGAGGAAATATTCTATTAATAGCAACTATTATCAATATTATTAATATTAATATTATTATTTATTATTATTATTATTATTATATTATAATAGTAGTAATAAGAATAATATAATAGTATTAACAATAATAATATAATAAGTATTATTATTATTTTATTTTAATTCATCAAAAACGAATATGTTATTAAGCTCAAAACACAATTTACAAGAAATTAATGGTCAACCAAGAAACTATCTAGACCCCTACTCCTACTACTAGTACTATTGATATTACTATTATTATTATTATTATTATCACTAATTATTATTATTATTATAATGAATGTTGTGACTATTAAAATCAATCATATTAATTTAATACTACTACTACTACTATTTACTAATATTATTATTAAGACTAATGATAAAAACTAATACGGAGTAATATTTATCATTATCATTATCATTATCATTACCATTATGATTATGATTATTATAATAGTAATAATAATGATTATTATAATTATAATAATCATAATTATTATTATTATTGTTAAGTATTTCCTACTGTACTTAAGTTATTATTATAATTATTATTATTGTTGTTGTTGTTGAAGTTATTATTATATTTTATTATTATTATTATTATTATTATTATTATTATTATTATTATTATTATTATTATTCAGCTCAATTCAGCTCCAATAAGCGGATTTCAGTTCAACTTTATTCAGTTCAGTTCAGCTCCATTCAGTTCAGTTCAGTTCAGTTCAGTTCAGTTCTATTAAGTTCAGTTCAGTTCAGCTCTAAAAAGTCAGAAAGAACAGAGCCTTAATCGTCTAATTCGTCTTTGAAATTAAGAAAACCCTAATAATTATTTTTGTTGATTACAAATCCTAATTTTAAAAAGCCATGGGGGAATCCTAAACAATTATTACACACACTACTACACTAGTTGACATAGAAACATTAAGCACAATTTGTAGGAATTAGAAGAAGGATTAAAACTTAAGCAAATGGAAATGGAAATTAACACAAATAAAAACAGTAATACAAAATACATACATAACATAAATTCATGGTTACTTCAAAATAGAGTGGATAAAGTTTGGGCATCAATAACAATGGTAAATTTGATGGTAAATATGATGGTAAGATATAAGAACCAACAAGATGGTAGAAAATTTTCAGGGTTGAATAATTGATACGTGATTAAACAATGTAATAACATTTTCTGCAAGTGTTATTGTTTTTCCTTATTTAGTTCTTTAGTTAAAGGCCCATTTGATTAATTTTTATGGGTAGCAAAAATTCTTATCTTCTTTTAATTTTCTTGAGTTGGGGTAACATGGGCAACCCCATGTTACTAGCTACATCCGCCCCTGGTGATAATCATAAAGACCTCAAGCAATGATCACACATAACTAGCCTTCATGTGATATCAAAAGACTGCAAAAACAACAATGTTGATAATTCCAACTCCATCAAGTGTTGTTGTGCGTGTGCTTTAGCCTTTAGCCACTTCCTTCACATGATGACACATAAGCAGTGAGAGAAGGTAGAATTAATAGGAAGAAACCTGACGGGCGAGAAGGCGAAAAGCTTTCTTGATATTAGCAGAAGAAGCACAAGGAGTGACACCCAAAACAGCATAGTGGTCCTCCTGCTGCTGCTTGTTCACCACCCGGAAAATCCCCAATCTCCTCCGTCTCCATCCTACCCCGAGGCCTATGCTGCTCCAACTGGGCCCCACCCCTACCTGCCATCTCATCATTTCATACTGAAAGGGATTGAGATTCAGGAAACAGTACGACCATTGATTGATTTTTGAGTAAAAGAGTGTCAATGGAGAGTCAGCAGATATGTCAATCTCACCCGTCCACCAACTAAAAACTAGAGGTGGCAATCGCAATACTTCAACTTTTGACCATTAAATTTAGTTATTAAATATTATTTTATTTAGTTACTTCATCACTAGTATAGACCACGTATAAAACAAGATCACAAATATGTATAGAGTTTACTTTTTCAGTGTATTATACTTATAAAATTTAAATGGTAAACAATTACTTTTTCATAATTCGCATCCTTAATTACATTTTGATTTAAGAAAAATAATTAAAAAATAAAACTAATTTGAATGAAAACAGTTTTTTTACAATTTTACAATTATTTTACAATTAAAATAATTATTTTACAATTTTCTCAAATCAGTTCAACTATTTTTTTTTGTTATGAAGCTAGAATCGTTATAATGTTTTTTAGATTGGGTATAGTTTATAGTTTAATGAAAAGTTATAGTTTATATCATTCTAATGAAAAGATTGTAGTTTTACTTTTCATAAAAAGTATAATTTGATGAAAAGATTGTGTTATAAGAGATAACTTATTATTTTGTTTTCTTATTTAGTGTGTGCATTTTGGCGAAATAATTATTTGGATAAACTTATCCTTTTAGTATAAAGGGGATTAAGTCAAACGTATCAAATCTAAACACTAACTCAATTTCAATTGATCATCAATATTAAGCTTCATAATTGTCAGGTTATCAATATAATCGGGTCAATATCAGGTCGAGTCAAAAAAAATTCGGGTAACTGATTAATGGGTTGCCATAGGGTCGGGTCAGTTCGGGTGGATTTCGGTTCACAAATTCCCGGGTTTGGGTCAGGTCACTCAGATGGGTCAGACTTACCAGCTCTACTAAAAACGATAAATGAAAGTCCAACTTAAATAGATGACAGATGCATGATGCGTGGATGACGGGCGAACATGGATAACGGATAGAGTGGTTGGATTAAGATTAAATCCCACCAGACGTCCATCCATCGTCCAATATTATTATTTTATCGAGAAAAAAAAATGTAACATACTATTATTAAGGCTAAGTTTAACTCTTGAGGAAAGAGTCCGAGGCTCGGACTTTGGTAAGACTTTGTAAAATATAGGATATAGTAGATTGGACTTGGCAAATTTTAAATTAGGTGATATGACCCATTTTTGCTGCTTTTTAACCTCGTCTTGGGTCTCATGTTGTGCGTAAAAGACTATTTTAAAACACAATTTCCTTTACATTTTGATTATATTGATAATTTGTATATTAATTAATAATTTCTGTAAATCTAATTAAAGGAGCGGTTTCAAACTCGGGAATAGAATCGGAATAGAAGTGATGCGAGGCCTAGCAAAAACGAGCAATGGAGGCCGCCAACCGGCCGCCATCCCTTCCCCTTGGTGTCTCCTTCATCCTTCGTATTAGCAGCCCAATAGTTGCCACCAGGCCGCCGACCATCTCGGTCCTTCATCAGTGCTTTCTAGCTTTCTTTCGCGAACCATATTAGCATGGAAACTAGCCGGTCCACCGCCCCCCTAGTGTTCGAGTTTTGAAACCCCCAACAGGGGGACCCCAGCCGGACATCAGGCTGCCAATCGACTAGCTGGTGGACCTCCCTTGTCCCCCTCCGTTCCTTCTTGTGCAAAACAGGAAGCAACAAATGGCCATGGATTGCAGCCGGTTCACCGACCTCCTCGTGGCCGGTTGACGACCAATTACTGAAGAATGTAGCGTGGGCTTGGTTTGGGCTTGACTCAGAGTCCCAGACAGTCGGCCGGCCGACCAGCCTTTGCCCGGTTAGCTGTACGTGTGAAAGCTCTTCTAGTTGTTATTTTGGGGCTCATTTTTTTTGTATATAAATAGAAAGAGCTCCTTTCATTTGAGGCACCAACTACCACCCCATGAAATTAGACTAGATTATTATTAGATTAGAGAATAAATTAGAGTACATATGTAACACCCCGAGCCAAACCCTGGGTCGGGAGGAGTCACTTACGGTAGCTTGTCAGACTGTGTACATGGCCCACAGATTAACACGGGTCCTTTCCAGCGCATTGTGTCCTCACTCATGCGCATCCCGGAAATCTTCCCTGGAGGTCATCCAACCTAAGACTACTCTCAGTCAAGCACGCTTAACTTTTGTGTTCTTTTGCATGGATAACTAGAAAAGAAAGTGCACTTTGTTGCTATGAGTAGTACTTTCAATCCCTTTAAGCACTAGTCATTTAAGTCTCTCAATGGACCTCTTATAGAGGCTACTCCCCGCATGAATTGAAGTATTACAAGATAAGTCCCTTAATTAGTTAAATCATTCTTCAAATTACTTCTAAATCCTTTCTTATCCTAGTCTTGTAATCGGTTTTCATGGGTTTATATTGAAATTGGCGACAAAGTCTTCTCCTTTATTTAAGATTTTCTCTTTATTTATGTTAATCTCATTTGCTAATTATTTGATAACTTTCCTTATCCCTCCTATTTACTTGTTATTCCTTGCTTTATTTCGTGACAAATTCTAATAGAACTAGTATAGATTTAGCATTATCATTCACCCACCATCTGAGGATCGACACTTGACTTGACCCAGCTAGTCTTGTATTATTAATATAATTTGATCGAGGAGTGACGATTTTCCCAACGTCATTCGACATACATGAATGATGATTTGTTTGTATAGAAGAATATGTTTAGTGGATCCTATATATTTTTTGAGAATGTAATGGGTTTGGGGCATAAAGTGGATGAAACAAAGGAATCTGAATTCAGCCTTTATCATAAAATAACAATATTTTACAGATGTTGAGACTAGTATTAAATTTGTGGATCAACATAGTTTAAGATGTAAAATAACTAACTATTTTGATTGTTATAATCCTAAAATGAAGTTTTAATTAAAGTGCACACTACCGTTGAACTAATAAAATGTCATTGATATTTTTGTAAATTAAGATACATCAATTTTTGAACATCACAATAATTATATGTAATTAGCCGTTTATCATCTGATCCAACCGTTTCATCCATGAATGAAGGATAAGTTACATAAAGATTTAAAGTGACAAATGTTTGACAGATAAAGGTTTACCTGATCTAAACTCGATCCATTACCATTCCTAATAGTGTATGTTTGGCAAATCTTCCACTCCTATACTCTTGCTTACTAGTTGAGATCATTTGTCAATTTTCTATGTCTTATCTTATGTCTCCTTATCTAAACCCGTAAAACAGGGGCATTCGAGCCCAATTTGTGTGGGTAAGGTCGGTCGAGTCAAATATTTGGGTTAAACTGAGTCAGACTTTTTTGAATTTGTTATTATTAAGTTCATTAGGGATAATGAACAGTTTGTAACAATAAAAATTCGAAGAGTCATTTTATTATAAAGGTAGTAGGTTTTGAAATTTTGGTTCTATATAAGTAATAAGGGTGTATATGTATCAAACTCCGTATTTATGTGTATAAGGGGGCTCGACCGAGTAGGGCTTACTCGACCGAGTAGTTTTGGCTGATGCTTAAGTCAGTATTCTGATCTCGCGTGCTCGGCTGAGTGAAGTATGCACTCGATCGAGTGAAGTATGCACTCGACCGAGTACATGTGGTACTAGACCGAGTACGATGGATTTTAGGGTTTCGGCGGAAGGATGATTACGGGTTATTAAGAGGAGTTAGTTTTCCTTAAATCAGTTTACGTTTCATAATTACAAATCCTAGTTTTCCAAATTGTCTCTAATTCCTCAAGGAGCCTTTGATCATCTCGTGGCGGATTCGATTGTTTGCAATGCCTTGATTGATTACCTTGGTAAGTATGCCTGTTTATGATTCATTTGTGGCTATTGTAGTAACCCTAATTGAATTGGGAAAAGGGAATGAACTTTGTATTGATTATATGATTGTTGATTGTTTAAGGGGGGGGGGGGGGATTTCATAGAAGAACGATTCTGATTACTTGTGCTATTTGCGGATTTTCAATAAGGTAGGGTTTCCTTACTCAGTGTTGCACATTACTAATTGATGTGATAAGATGTTATGACTCTTGTTATGTGATTGATGATGATGTTGATGGAGTTCGGGTTTTGGGTTTTTGACGATGGTTACTATGTTACTGTGGTTACTATGATTTGTGATTCCGTTGGGAGACGGATCACACCCCGAGTTCGCCCCCGTGGTAATCCCGCCACGTGGGGGGGGGGGGATGTTCACATTAATGATCCGGGTTCTCTCGTTGCGGTGAGACGGATCACGTGGGGGATGTATTTGACATTTAAATAATTATTTATAAAGTACGTTTCCTTTATCGCTTGAGTTGATATTGAAAGGATATATCGCACACCTATGCAAAGATAAATTTCCCTAGATACAAATAAATGTAGTACGAGGGGTCGAACACAAGGAGACAGGAATTTCGTTATGAAATGCTATGAATGGACTACTATCAAAGTCGGTTTAATGGGTTGGTTTGGTTTGATGTTTAGCTAACTATGATGTAAATTCAATAATATTAAAAGAGTCTAGGGGAGTCGGGTCACTCATGCAAATACGTAAATGCTCATGTTAAACATAGGAAATCTTAATATTGTTTAATTGTTTAGGCTAAAGACACCCATCTCTCGATATTAGTGTCAACCTTAGGTCGAGTCCTAGAGAACTTTCGTTATGGCTAGAGTCGTCCTACTACATATGCTTAGTCTAATCCGATTCCGTGCCTCTCGACTTATAGAATGAATTAACAAATTTAATCAATGCAATTGGCCAAATAACAAAGATTAACAAAACAATACAAGCATGTGATAGAAACAATTTATCAGTATTAGTTCATCCTTATTTTAACATTTACAACTTACTAATTATGTATGGCTTCCTTAATCCCTAGACAAATGAAACTACTCACTCATATTGATAATTAAACTAATACTATTTGATATAATAAACATGATGAATATGAAATTATAAATGAAAACAACTTGTGAATAAAATATACTACACTAAGTGAATGAAAACTAATGTAGATAACAATGAAACTATGATTAACTAAATGTTACGATTAACTAAATGATTTGTAAGGTAAATGACGAAAATGAATACTAACATAAAACTAGAATTAGGATTACCGCAATAGAGAAATATAACTCGGAATTGAAGAACGAATAACCCAAATGCTTGAATGGAAAGATTGCAATATAACTTCAAAATGTAACCAAATGTTTGACAAAGTAATAACTAAATGTTTAACTAATTATGAAACTAAGAAGAACTTGTGTGCTTAAGCTATGAAAGATATGTAAAAAGATATGTGAAATATAAGTGGAAAGATATAAAAAGATATCCCTAAGTGTCGAAGTCCCTCTCCTTTATATAGGGAGAGGGGACTTGAAACGGTTGAGTCACAGAAGCCAAACCCCGATCGGGGTTCCCAGGCCCCGATCGGGGCCTCTTTGATCCGGGCACATTGTCTTAATTTCTCCATTTAATGCTTAAGGAATCCTAAGCTATGCCTTTAAACACCTTTATTCTCCGTTTAATTGCATAGTTTAGGGTTTCTTTGTGCATCTAAAGGAGTATCCTATGCTTGAGTTGTGGACTCCTTTCTTTGGGCTTCATTTTGGTTTTCTTTCATTTTCATTTCAATCCATTTGACAAATCTTCATGCTTGGCTTGTCTTTTTGCTTTCATGGTCCATATTAGCTTGTTTGACTTTTGGTGCTTGCCAATTGTGTTAGGAAAAAGCCTCTAAATGCTTAGATTCCTACAAAATATAGTAAAAACGAGCAATGCACCTCGAACACGTAATTAACTCACAAAAATACTAAACAAAGTGTAGTAATCATGTAAAATCGAGCTAAATTAGGGAGTAAAATCATATAAAAATTAAACATATCAAACTCCCCCAAGCTAAACCCTTGCTTGTCCTCAAGCAAGCACATAAGACTAAGACAAGAGAGGAAAACAATGAAGTCCCCACAATTGCAATATCCAATTTTAAACTATCAAGCATAATGACTCAAAACCCGAAACAACATGGGCATAAGGATAATGCAAAAACATGGATGAGATTTACATGGCGATGTAGCATGAAAGACTTCAATTGAACGTTATGGCTCTTGCATGATCTTTTGACTTATGGACTCTTACGATACTCTCAAACTCATTTTAATGTGAAAGGATTTTTGTAAGTAGCACTCACCTATCCTCGACTCATGAGAGTGTGCCCGCAATCTAATATGGTAAAAATTTCAAAACTACAAGCCAAAAACATCCAAATGCAAGCATGAAAAAGGAACCCATAGGTAAGAAGAAGGTTAATAAGAAATGGGTAAGAAAGGGGAACAAATGATTTATGGTATGTGGAGCTAAGTCAAGCTAGCAAAACCCATATGTAAGGATGCTCAATCCCAAAACTATCCCAAAATTTCCAATACAATTCTTTAAGAAAAACTCTCCAAAGTATGTAAATAAAATATGAGAGTTTCTTAAATCATCTTTTTCTTCTTTTTTCAACATTCAAGCTATGCTTCTCTTTTTTTTTTTTTTTTTTTTTTTTTTTCATTTCATGCTTTTTTCTTTCTTTCTTTCATTTCCATCATTTTTTCATCATTTTTTTTCTTTCTTTCAAAGCATTAGGACCAAGCTCACAATGATACTTCAAAATACAACAAATCCTAAATGAGCACCCAAACACAAATTAATCAAGGCTACTAGCTCAACAAGGCAGACAATTTGTATATGTAGCTAAGGATAAATTTTGTTAATGGGTTCAAAAAGGCAAATTTATCATGTGAATGGCTCCAAAATGCTAACAAATGAATGCATGCTTATAAAGAAATGAAATTAAAACCATACTTGTGCGTATTTGATGTACCACAAACGATAAGGAGACCTACACTCACCTAAGAGAGACCGAATATGGATGTATCGGTCTAAGGAGGCTCTACCTTACCAATTTGTGGCTTGCCAAAAGTGGAAAGATATAAAAAGATATCCCTAAGTGTCGAAGTCCCTCTCCTTTATATAGGGAGAGGGGACTTGAAACGGTTGAGTCACAGAAGCCAAACCCCGATCGGGGTTCCCAGACCTCGATCGGGGCCTCTTTGATCCTGGCACATTGTCTTAATTTCTCCATTTAATGCTTAAGGAATCCTAAGCTATGCCTTTAAACACCTTAATTCTACGGTTAATTGCATAGTTTAGGGTTTCTTTGAGCATCTAAAGGAGTATCCTATGCTTGAGTTGTGGACTCCTTTCTTTAGGCTTCATTTTTGGTTTTCTTTCATTTTCATTTCAATCCATTTGACAAATCTTCATGCTTGGCTTGTCTTTTTGCTTTCATGGTCCATATTAGCTTGTTGGACTTTTGGTGCTTGCCAATTGTGTTAGGAAAAAGCCTCTAAATGCTTAGATTCCTACAAAATATAGTAAAAACGAGCAATGCACCTCGAACACGTAATTAGCTTACAAAAATACTAAACAAAGTGTAGTAATCATGTAAAATCGAGCGAAATTAGGGAGTAAAATCATATAAAAACTAGACATATCAGATATATACTACCTAGGGCAACCGAGATGGTAGCACTCTCATGTGCTAATGAGGTCTTGTCAGGCACCTTTGTGTATCGGGGTGTTACGGTATAAGTTCATTTATCCTTATATTAGTTCAGTCGGCACAAAGCCATTGACGCCAAGTACGGCTCCGATCCAACTTTCGATTCCTCTCCGAAGTCTCGACTTAATTTTATGCAAATATCAAATAAAATGTTAGAAGATAAAGACACGTAGTCCGAGCGAAGCCGAACAACCTAACTTGTTTGTATAGTTCATCCAGAACTTGATCTCGTACGCCCGTACGAGTGACTTCACATAGACCTGGCAAAATTAACTCGGCCTCAGGACCTGAGCATGACCCATAACTCGAATAAACCCCAACCAATATGGCTGACCCGAATGTCTATTTTTGCATATTGACCATTATCTATAAAGAAATTGATAATAATAGACCCGAAAATAACTCGACTTGATCTAACGCGAAATCTGACAAACCCAAAAATGACACGACCCGAACCCAAATGGTTTTCCTGTTTGCCGGGTCTAGCTTCAGGCTTAAAACCTTATTCAACCGAAATAGAATTGAAAATGAACTAAATTTCGGGGATTTAAAGAACAGGTGAGTTGTAACCAAATGAAGTTGCGGTTGCGAAACATCGTCGATGTTTTATAAAATGTCGTCGATGTATTTAAAAAAAAAAAAAGACCTTCACTACCCTTTCCTTTACTTTCTTCTTTTTTTTTCTCTCATCTTTTACTCTCTCATAAAATAACCCAAAAAACTTTCACAAAAATAAAAGATGGTTTCAAAGACGGTTTCAAGTGAAAATTAAACTGTAACACCCCAAAATACCAAAGAGCCTTACAAGACCTCCTTAGTACTTCGGGATGCTACCATCTCGGTTGCCCGAGATAGATAATATCAAATAGACAATCAAGAAACAATTATTATTAATTATATTTAACCTTCATTAGAATAATCCAATTACAACAATCTACCATAAACTCATTTCAGAAATCAAAGACTCAGCGGAAGTAAATGTGGCCGTCGACTCGTCACATCCCAGCTATCCCAATTATCGGCGAACATCACCTGCTAAACAACCTGCTCCCCATCCCTTAATGGATCATCACAGTTTTGCAAAACAATAATGGGGTCAGTAATCGTATATACCAACCAATGTAGGACAAGCACAAGGGAAAGAGAAACCGGAGGGCCACCGCATCGAACACCTCAGTAGACTCAGGTTATAGTTGATGATTCTATAACTTCCTCTCAAAATAAGGAAATGAATACTAAGGTTATGCCTGATGATGTTATAACCTTAAATTTAGACAATAGTAGTGAATTCAGGGTTATACCTAATTCACCTACAACCCTAAAATCCGATTCAGGGGTAACGACTATCCTTAATTTCGAGCCACTTGAATCCTCTACCTCAAACTCAAATGAAGAAGTGCCTTAGTCATCCAAGAAATGGAAATATAAGGACTCTCATCCAATGGACTCGATCATTGTTAATCTAAAAAAAGGTGTTCAAACACGAAGATCGTTGAACAACTTTTGTTCCTTTTATTCCTTCCTTTCTACCATTGAACCAAAGAACATCAAGGAAGCCCTCATTGAACCAGACTCGATCGTTGCCATGCCAGAAGAGTTACAACAATTTGAGAGAAACAAAGTTTGGCACTTAGTTCCTAGACCAAAGGATCGATCAGTTATTGGATCTAGATGGGTGTTCAGAAATAAGCTGGTTGATACGGGAGTTATTGTACGAAATAAAACAAGATTGGCTGTTCAAGGATACAATCAACAAGAAGGGATTGACTACGATGAAACCTTCGCTCCCGTAGCTCGACTTGAAGTTATTAGATTGTCAATAGCATTTGCAGCTCACAAAAGACTTAAACTATTTCAAATGGACGTTAAGACAGCTTTTCTTAACGGTTATTTGGAAGAAGAAGTCTTTGTGGAGCAACCCCCCGGATTCTTGGATAACAAGTTTCAAAACCATGTTTTTAAATTAGATAAAGCTTTATACGGTTTGAAACAAGCACCAAGAGCATGGTACGACAGATTGTCAAAATTTTTACTTCAAAGCGATTTCAAAAGAGGATCTGTCGATAAAACCTTATTTTTGAAATCCGAGGGGTCAGATATATTAGTTGTACAAATTTACGTAGATGATATTATTTTTTGATTCAACTAATAATAAACTATGTGACTATTTTTTCAGAACTTATGACCTCTGAATTTGAGATGAGTATGATGGGAGAACTCAAGTTCTTCCTTGGACTACAAATCCAACAAAAAAAGAAAGAAAGTATAATGATACATAAAAAAAAGTACATAAAAGAGCTAATCAGAAAGTTTGGAATGGAGAATTCTCATCCTATGGCCACTCCTATGGTCACGGATTAGAAACTAACTAAAGATGAAGATGGTAAGTTTGTCGATGAGGCAACTTATCGAGGTATGATAGGCTCACTTCTTTACGTAACTGCAAGCACACCTGATATTATGTTTAGTGTGTGTGTGTGTGCTCGATTTCAATCGTGCCTTAAAGAATCACATATGATTGCAGTTAAAAGAATTTTGAGGTATTTAATTGGCACTTCTAAATTATACCTATGGTACCCTCTTGAATGTAATTTCAATCTCATAGGGTATTCAGATGCAGATTATGCAGGCAGTTCACTTGACAGAAAAGGTACGTCTGGCATAGCCACGTTTGTTGGGCCATGCATCATTTCATGGGGGTCTAAGAAACAAAATTCAGTTGCCTTATCTAATGCGGAAGCTGAATATATTGCTGCAGCCTTGGTATGTTCTCAATTACTTTGGTTAAGCAACAATTATCTGATTATGGTGTGGATGTTGGGTGTATACCTATTTTATATGATATACGAGTGCCATCATTATTTCTAAAAATCCTGCACAACACTCGCGTACAAAACACATAGAAATTAGACACCACTTTCTTAGAGACCATGTAGAAAAGGGGAACATAAGACTTGAATTTTGTGATACGGAAAAACAATTGACTGACATTCTAACTAAAGCATTGGCTAGAGAACGTTTTGAGACTTTGCGGTTGAAAATTGGTTTAATCGGTGGTAATTAAAACTTGTCATAAAATTTTCTTGCTCTTGTGACTGACTAGTTTTTGACGAGATTCTATGACTGTGTACGTATATTCCGCTGCTGCATATAATCTATGAAGAAGTGTGTATTTTATTATGATATGAGATTGATTGATATGTTAATTGCTTTGCATAAATTGATTACATTATTTTGTCATAACCATTTATTTACCCAAACTTTTACCATACACATAATATTATCTCCATTTCATCATTTCTATTCTAATAAAACCCAATCACCATCACCAACAAACTCAATCCCTGCATTATTCACCATGTTTTCCAACAAAATATGTCAAGAAAACATCATTTCCGTCTTCCGTTCCACCATCCACAGAGACAGTTAAGAGAGGTTTTCTGAAAGAGAAGATACTCAAAGGTGTTGTTGTTGCTGAAAGATACGGTCTCTAACTCGTATGTAGACCAAATCTAATTTTTACGGAGAAGAATGATTTGATGGATACACCGTATTGATGCTAAGATGGTATTAAAAAAAAATCGTGTGTTGATGCTTAGTTGAAAAAAAAATATGTGGAGGAATGTCGTTGTGGTTATGGAATGTGTTGTTACTCGTATGATGGAGCAAAGTTCAGTCTTGATGTTAAGGAGGTGTATTGAACGAATTTCTGGTTCATCAGAAATATTTGGGTCAGCTTTCTGGTTATGTATGAGGACTTGAGTGCGGATGGTGGAATGATAAACCTTATGAATGCCCTTAGCCTACTCAAAATCACGTCTCAACTTGATAACTACTTAGCCTATAATCTCCCAACATCTTAAGCCATATTATTCCTTACCTTGGTTATGACTTGATTATGTTGTTAGTTTTGCTTAGTGGTTACCATAGACGATGTTATGGTTTTTATTATTAGGAACTTAATTTTATTTTGTGATGTGTGCTTTTGACTTGGTTATATTGTTAGCTTTAGTTTATATTATTCTAGTCATTTCATGTTTTTTCGCGTCTTTTCGATGATGTCAAGAGGGGGAAGAAATAACCTTGATTTGAATTGATTGCGTAAGCTTGCTCCTTGTCAAGAGCTATAATCTCTTAAGGTTCTTAGGTGCTTATACGCTTTTCTTGAATATCTTGTTCGTGCGTTCTACCCTATTATGATTTTTATAGTATTATATTGAGGAGGAACTTACCTTGGTCACAAATCATTAGAGGCTTGTCATCATCAAAAAGGGGGAATTTGTTGAACCATATAGTTATATGATTGATTTTGATAATGACATGTTTGATCTTATAATGTATATGCTTGTGCTTGTAATTGTTTGTTTAGTCTTTGATAGATTAAGCATGGTTTGAAACTTAAAGTTATAGCTTGTTCATATATAACCTTGATGATTTGTGAAGCAAAGATATTGCAAGGTTATAGGTCATTAAGTCATAACCTTGGAACTGCTGCGGTGTAGTTATAACTGGTTCTGTCATAACTTTGGCGAAATTCAAGCTCAAGATCAAAGATAAAGAATTGAAGTAGCTTGTTGAGCTCAAGATTGGAATGAAGTGATGATCAACATACCGAAGATCTCCAAGAAGATTTTATAGTATAGGTCGTCATCGAATAACGGTATCTTTTAATAGTAAATTTGGGAAGTAAAGTTATAGTTGTTTTACCTATAACCTTACTTGTCAGGCTCAAGGTTATAAGTGACTCTACTATAACTTTGGAACTGCGAATATAGGGCGGCTGTTTTGTTCTTTCAAAATGGTTTTTTGAATATAGTTTTAAATTATCTTTTTAAAGAAAAGTATTTATAGTAAATTAAGGTTTAAATTTATTTAGTTTGATTATTATTATGATTTCTCTATTGATTAGTAAAACAACTTATGAGTTGTCATGCTATCTAGGATTTCATATATGTTCAAACCTAAACCCTAATCTATCCTTCTACGCCCAATAATAAACTAGGGTTCCACGTGAGTAGGGCTTATGGGCCGTGTCTCTTGTGGCTAGCCGTAGGTTTAATTAGGGTTTAAGTAAGATTAAATCTAATATCTTTCTTGTTACACAAGGGAGGCACATGGTTTACTAGGGTTTTAAATTTAACATAATTATTCAAGGGAGGCCACGTCTAGAGCTAGGTTTTTAATTAAAACCTAGTTTGTCTCTCTACTATAAATACTTATGCTTCCCATGCAATTAAAACGAAGCTTTTTATACTAGAATTCTTCTTCTGCAAACGTGCTTTATATTTTCAAGTAAAATATCTATTTTGCAAAACACCTTTATTTCGAAAAGCCGCCTATACCCGTGATTATTATTGACAAATACGTTCTTGGATAATAGTGTTAGATTTGTTTCTTATACGTTCAATTGTGTGAACACCAAGAACAATAAAAAACACTTTCTTATTAACGTAAGTTAGAATTGAGTATTTAGCGATACTAAACTTTGAAGTGAGTATTTAATGGTACTCAAATTGAGTTACAACTAGAGTTAGTTGTACGAGTGGGTTAGTAATTTTGTAATCCGTAGGAAGGTACTAAAATTATCAATCGAGAAATAGTGGACGTAGGTTTCAACGTGTGAAACTTAACCACTTCAAACGTCCTTGTGTCTCTTATTTCTTTGTTTGCTTTACGTATTTATTTGTTTTCAAACACATGACAAGCAATTAGTTAGGTCGACTTTAATCAATAAATTCGAACTACTCGTTGCTTATTCATGCTCATACGGACAATCGAAAAAAGTAGGCATACTTTATCTATACTCAATTCACCCCTCTCCCCTCTTGAGTATTTGGGATCGATAGACTCTTCAATAACATAGTTATATCCTTGTCCATTTCATGTTTGTTTCAGTCTGTCTCAAACAGCCCCATGTACTGTCAGTTTGAGTATTCATTTTCAAGAAACATAGCAAATCAATCCTATAATTCTTGAAACTATAAACAATCCTCCCTAACACTCTTAAAATCATTCTTGCAAAGTTTCATAATTTGATTCAATCATTTACTAATTTTAAGGACAGTCTGAACTCAGGATTGCATTATTGCATTCGCTGTGAGTTTACACATGCACCTGCATATAGGTGTGATCCAACAGTAACTCAGAAGCTGCAGAAACAAATTGATGAGCTTATGGATAAAGGCTTTGTGAGAGAGTCTTTGAGCCCTTGTGCAGCTCTACTAGTGCCAAAGAAAGATGGCACATGGGGAATGTGCATAGACAACAGAGCTATAAACAACAACAGAGCTATAAACAACATCACAATCAAATAGAGGTTTCCCAAACCTAGACTCGATGACATGTTGGATGAATTGAGTGGGTCTAGAGTCTTATTAAAGATAGATCTCAGGCAAGGGTACCATCAAGTAAGGATCAGGGAGGAAGATGAATGGAAGACTGCATTCAAGACAAAGCATGAGCTCTATGAGTGGCTTGTCATGCCATTTGGGTTATCAAATGCACCCAGCACTTTTATGAGACTTATGACAGAAGTGCTAAGGCCATGCTTGGGCAAGTATGTTGTTGTTTACTTTGATGATATATTGATTTACAACAAAAGTCAAGAGGATCACTTGAGGCACCTTGAAGATGTGTTCAGAATTCTGAGGGATAGCAAGCTGTTTTGAAAATTGGAGAAATGTACTTTCTTAGCTAATGAGTTTAAGTTCTTGGGTTATGTGGTATCTAGGAGAGGAATCTCTGTAGATCAAGACAAGGTTGATGCTGTTCAGTCTTGGCCAGTTCCCAACAACATCACAGAAGTGAGGGGTTTTCATGGCCTTAATTCATTTTACAGAAGATTTATCAAGAACTTCAGTGCTATTGCTGACCCCATCAGTGAATGTATGAAGAAAGGAGAGTTTAAATGGACTGAGAGTGCTCTGCAAACCTTCGGGCACATCAAGAACTTCTTGTGTGATGCACCTGTCCTCAGGTTACCATAATTCAATTGCCTGTTTGAAGTGGAATGTGATTCAAGTGGTGTAGGATTAGAAGCTGTCCTAATTCAAGAGAAGAAACCTGTAGCCTATTTTAGTGAAACGTTGAATGGAGCCAAGCTAAGTTACTCCACATATGACAAGGAATTATATGCTCTTGTCACGGCTCTTATGCATTGGAGTCACTATCTTAAACCCAAGCCCTTTGTGCTACACTCAGATCATGAAGCTTTGAAATATATCAGTGGTCAGCACAAATTGAATGTAGGCATGCTAAGTGGGTGGAGTTCCTTCAGTCTTTCACCTTTGCAAGCAAGTACAAAGAAGGCAAACAGAATATTGTTGCAGATGCCTTGTCAAGGAGGTATTCACTACTATCAGTCATGGAACAGAGGGTCCTAGGGTTTGAATTCATGAAGGAGCTATACAAGGATGATCCTGACTTCTATGAAGACTGGTTATCTCAGAGTGAGGGAACAAGGACCCACGATTCACCTTACATCATGCAGAAAGGATTCTTATTCAAAGGAAACAAGTTGTATGTTCCTAGAGGCTCTTACAGGAACCTGTTAATACAGGAAGTACATGCTAGTGGTCTAGGAGGACACTTTGGAGTTCAGAAGACATTAGACATC